>PVKV010015833.1:0-52678 GCA_004027835.1 Alouatta palliata
CACCAAAATTAACTCCAGATGGATTAAAGACTTAAACATAAGACCTAACACCATAAAAACCCTAGAAGAAAATCTAGGCAAAACCATTCAGGACATAGGCGTAGGCAAGGACTTCATGACCAAAACATCAAAAGCATTGGCAACAAAAGCCAAAATAGACAAATGGGACCTAATCAAACTCCACAGCTTCTGCACAGCATTTGTTTTTTGAGACAGGCTCTTGCTCTGTCAATCACGGGTCAGTGCAGTGGCACCATTATTGTTCACTGCAGCGTTTACCTCTGGGAACAAGCAATTCTTCTACCTCAGTCTCCTATGTAGCTGACACTATAGACATGCACCACTACCCATGGCTAATTTTGAATATATGTGTGTGTGTATATATATATATATATATATATATATATATATATATATATATATATATATTTTTTTTTTTTTTTTTTTTTTTTTTTTTTTTTTTTTTTTTTTTTTTTTTTTGTAGAGATGGGGTGTTGCTATGTTGCCTAGATTGGACTTCAGTGATCTGCCCACCTCAGCTTCCCAAAGTGCTAGATTAGGGGTATGAGCCACTGCAACCTGCCTCTATATGTGATTATTATTTGCCAATATGTCCTGTTCTTATTTGTCATCACTGGAAACATATGTAACATTTTTTCCTATTAAAATACTCCTTATTTTTTATTTAAATGACAAATGATCCAAATTAATTTTATGTGATAAAAGTGCCTAGTAAAATACTTCCTTTGTTCTCAAATTATGATTTTTTTTTTTTTTTTTTTTTTTTTTTTTTGAGACAGAGTCTCACTCTGTCACCAGGCACCAGGCTGGAGTGCAGTGGCGCGACCTTGGCTCACTGCAACCTCCGCCGCCCGGGTTCAAGCAATTCTCCTGCCTCAGCCCCCCAAGTAGCTGGGACTACAGGCGCGCGCCACCACGCCCAGCTAATTTTTTTGTATTTTTAGTAGAGACAGGGTTTCACCATGTTGACCAGGATGGTCTCGATCTCTTGACCTCGTGATCCACCTGCCTCGGCCTCCCAAAGTGCTGGGATTACAGGCGTGAGCCACCGCACCCGGCCCTCAAATTATGATTAAGTCACAAATTATTTGGAGATATAAAGTTGTACTAAAGTATACTAGTTTCAGGAAAGATATATATATATGAAATTCTGTCCTATCGCAAATAAATCACCTAGGGATTTTCTTAGTCTAAAAGAAGGAGCTCTAGAATAATTGCTATAAACAAACACATACCCACTTATCCCTCCACTCACATATTTATATCCTCTCTCTAGGTGCACATATATGTATATAAATACACACACACATACAGAAATACATCTTTTTTGATTATTGAAATCTCGTGTTTTCTTCTTGGTGAGTTTAGTTTTTTCCCCATTGAGATATAATGGTGAATAATAGAATATGTGAGTTATTGATTCAAAGAAACAAACTAAAGAAGTCATAAAACAGAAAAATTAAACCAATTTTATATATTTTTATAGTCAATCATATAAAAAGATACATATATTGAGATGAAAAACCCTCAGAACCAAAAAGAAGTTCCTCTTATATGTACTTGCCTACAATATATGAATTCCTTTTGTAAACACACCTACTTTAATTCTTATAGAAGACATTAGGATATACAATAGTAACACCCAGTAGAGAAGTGTTGATATTCAGTGCCAAAATTTTAACTTCATAACATATGATGATTCTTGTTCCTGGTACTTCAAAGCAAGTACATAGTGCTTAAGAACCATTTTGGTTAGTGACTTCTATATACTGGGAGTTAAAGTGACCAGACTTTAATCTTATTCATTGTATCATAACTGAAAAGATGTTTCAGAGAAGCGTAACAAGCTGCTTAGAATCTAAAGACATGGCAGATTATAGAATCAATAGGCAGTCTGGAGAAGTCTGGGTCAGCTCTCCAGTTAATTTTTGAACTTTACATGTTATGTGGATTGTAGGTGGCAGATGAGACTTATTTTTCTTGAGCAAACATCTTAGGGACTTTTGAGTATCAGGAATGAATTCCCTTATAATCCTAGTTTAGTATTATCTTTTTAATAAGCAATGAGGCTTAAGTTTCAAAACACCAAGAGACATAGAGACCAGTCTAAAAGAGGCAATTGAATCCTCAGTATTCTCTATGCAAAATAACATTATACAATATTATTATGATACTGTGTTTTTTTGTTGCATTTTTCATACAAATTTCAGATAAAGATTTCCATTTTTGTGATGAAGTATGTAATTTGTTCAGTATAGACACACTGTTTCTCCCACACTAGGTATCTACTTCAAAGCAGAGAGGAGTTCTATTCCTTTCAATCAACTTCTCCTGGAGTAAATTAGATTGAAAGTGTTAACAACCAATCATAATTTTAATATTTCATTAGAAAAGACTTTAATACACAGGCTTATCATTTAATATAACATTGAACAGAAAGCTTAAGAAACATTTAAAACAGAAATGCAAGCATTTCATATTACATCTACTAGAGAAAAATGATGCTCGAATTCCATTGAAACAAATGCATAATGTACAGAGATAGGTGCAGTATATTTGAGAAATAACAGTAATTGCAATTAGTTATTTCTCTCTTGTTTCCTAAATCAGAAACTAAAAAAGAAAATAGAAATCTTTAAACGAATGGTAGGTTGTAGGGTGAGTGTATATCTTCAGATCTCTAAAGTATCTAAAAAAACAACAAAATTAGAACATGATTTTTTTCACCATTCTATGTTATAATTAGATTAATTCACTGCTATTATAATAATATATTTAAGTTGACACCTTTCTTATAATAATATATTTAAGTTGATGGTTTTCTTTTAAAAAGATGAAAATGGTGGTAAGAAAGAGCAATGAAAATCTTATACTTCAAAGATTCAGGTATTTCATTTCATTATTCAAGAAATTAGGTATGTGGTTGATTTCTTGTTAAAGTCTTGTTAAAGTAACAGTAGATAACAGGAGAGGTTTTAAAGAAGTAGTAATAAACAAAAAGACATTAAGTGATTTATTTTAAGTTATTTCTCCAATTTATTGTCTAAGATTATTTGTCCATCTGGAAAGAGAAAATAGCGTTTATATGATTATTATGAGTAATAATTACTTAAATCTACATACCCTTGTGAATCTGAAAAATGCTGCGTGATGTTGAGTAGTAGTATTTTCTTTCAGCTTATTTATGAATAGCATCGGAGCTATTCATAAGTATTCAATAGAGCCTTGAAAATCAACAAGATACATATTCTATACTATATTAAGCATGAGGTCTTCTGAATAGGATAGAGTTTATCAAACAAAGGAATTGTAATAGCACAAACACGTAACAAATGCTAATTTGGAAGGGCAGATTGTGTTTTAAAGGCATACACTTTAAATTAGTTGGCTATTCAATAGCTTAAAATGAGTTAATGGGCATTATCACAAGGGGGAAACAATTTGGCATTGTTCAACTCTATAGTTTGCTTATAAAAATAATATTTATGCATTATTATAATTGATGAATTAAAATCATGCAACACATTCTTTATGAAAATGTGAAATTTAATGTGATAAAATTTATAAATTATATATTTTTGCTTTACCCTGGAAATTATGTGTTGTAAGAGGCCATTTATGTCATGATAACACCATAAATCAACCTAATAACTTAATTTGACATTTTGCAAAGATCACCTGTTTTCCTAGAGACAAAATTTAAATGTTTAATTAAACTTTTTGTTTATTTTTTCACTTGTAATTTTATTGTCTCAATGTATGAAAGTATTTCTAGGTCTTAAGTATTTGATTATCAAAAAGTTAAGAAGCCAGAAGGAAAGAAACCAAGAAACTTTTAAAATAGCACAATATTATAAGTCCAAGTCTTGAGATTATCATATATACACATATTATATTGATCACTGAATGATTGAATTTTTGTATCTTTCATACACACTCCAGGAAAAAGTTATTCTTAGATTTTATACTCAAACTATTTATAATCAGAGGTAAATAAATGCATAGACATGTATGTTTTTTAGATATAGATATTTCCCTATAATCTTATTTCTCTAGGTTTTGTAATTCATACTATTTATTTCAGCACCTGGATTCATTTACTTCTAGTATTTTCTAAATTCACTGTCTCAAAGTTTTCACTATATTTTGAATAGCAACATCTACTTTAATTGATACTACATAGTTTAATATACAAACATGATTTCATTTCAAGCATAATTGCAGTTTTATGTTTATCCTTGCTATTCATCACATGAGTAATGATCTGGAAATGCAAAACTTCTTACTGGGTAGACTCTGCAGTTTGTCATTCATTCATTCTATTTTCCTACGACCTTGGTAATCATAACCTTTCCAATTATATGACTTTAACTTACATTGTCATTATTTAACTCATTCACATTCATATCAACGCACAATTTTTATGAACAATTCTCAAATGTTCAACTTGGCAAATCACAGGCTCAATTATTCAATATTTATTACAGATCTGACATTGTATAGAACCCAGAATGCAAAGATAGAATGCAATAAATCTCCACTCTCAAGTTCTGTGTCTATGTACAACAAAAACAGAACATAAAGAAACATATAATATTTATGTCTTAGCAGTACAAAAGTTAGAGTAATCCACTATAATTGGATGTACCAGAAAGGACTCTGTTTGTTTCGTGTTTTGAAGCATGGTGGAAGATGTTAGAAGGACTATAATGCACAGAGTATTCCATTAAATGAGATATGTTACAGCTGATTGGACAGCTTTATTATAATTGCATAAAAGTAAACACTGTCATCTATATTAAAAGCCAATTGTAAATATACAAGTAAATGTAATCAGCATTCAACAGTGTATAAGATAAGCTTGCAAATCTTAAAAGAAAAAGTAAGAAAGCAGCAAAGGAAAAAAAGAAAGGGGGGAAGGAAAGGAGGAAGGGAAGGAGCAAGAAAGCTAGGAAGAAAGGGGAAAAATCCGATTGAATATTTGAGAAGTCTTCCTCAAAAGCCTCTCTCTTTTTATTAGTTTTGCATACTGGGATAATGATCTTGTTACCTATCACTACATAACAATGTGTCTCAAAATTTGGCAGTTTAAGCTCATAAAAATGAGTTATTTTCCTCACAAAAAAAATGCACTTGGAAAGAGCTTGACAGAGACAGCACATCACTGATGCAGGTAGCATTAGCTGCTGTCATTTAACTGAGAGCCAGAACATTGACGTTTGAGATGGCTCAATCATATGGTTGTCAAAATGGGATGAAGGTCTCCAGGCACCTCTGCTGGGACTGGAAGCTGGGGTTTTTACTTCCTCTCTACATTCCACTCTATAGGCTGTCTGTGCTTCCTCAATGGATGAAGGCTGGGTTCCAAGCCCAAGAATTTCAGCAGAATTAAGAGAAAGATATATTGTCTCTTAAAAAATAGCTTTGAAAGTCACACAGTTTCACTTCTCCCATAGTCACAAATCCCACATACACACAAGATGAAACATTGATCCCACCTCTCCAAAGTAGGCATGTTAAGGTCACACTGAAAGAAAAGGGCATGCATAGATAATGTTCTCTTTTTGGACAATAACATATTCAAAATATAAAGTTACTGAGGAATTTGTCCCAAACACTAGGTACACTTTCAGAAATGTTTTCATATTTCTCTTTAATAAGGGGAGAATTTGCACACCAGTGGATGTTCAACAGCATCTGGAGAAATTTCTGACTGTTGAAAGTGAAAACAGCTACTGGCATCCAATGGGTGGAGGCCAAGGATGGTGCTAAAAATCCTACAGTGCACGAGACATCCAGCAGTGCAGAATTATCTTCTTTGCTGAAAAGGTTCATAAGGGAAGCTCTGCTTGAAGGAATAAAAGCTTTAACACTTACTGGGAAATAGAGTATTCTCTTACTGCTGGAAGTTATCCATTTTGGTATATATAACTTTCTTTTTTTTATTTTTATATATTTTTATTGCATTTTAGGTTTTGTATATATAAATTTCTGACGTGGATTTTGCTCCCTGAAGTACTATAGTAATAATTTCTGAAAGGAATGAAACAATAGGTTATTAGGTTACTTGAAAATAATCAATTTTGATGTTTTAGATAATGTTTTTGTTTCTTATGGTTTCCATAACAAATTACTGCAAGCTTGGTGACTTAAAACCATGTAAATGTATTCTCACAGTATTGGAAGCCAGATTTCTGAAATTAAGGTATCAGCAGTGTTGTACTTCCTGCAGAGGTTCCAAAAGGAATTCAACCTCTGCGTCTTCTAGTTTATATGTGGTTCCTGGCTTCTTGGTTTATAGCCGTAACACTCAGATCTCTGACTCCAGGGTCATGTTGCCTCCTCCTCCTTCTTTCTGTATCTTCTGCATTCTGCTTGTTTCAAATCCTCCTCTGTCTTTTTCTCATAAGAACACTCGTCATTGAGTTTAGAGACAACCAGATAATCTAGAATTATCTCCACATTTCAAGATTGTTAATGTAATCACATTTACAGAAACCTTCTTTTTTTCCAAATAAGTTTCCAGGAATTTGATGTAGATAAATTTTAGAATGTCATGTTTTAGCCTACAACACAGAGTAAATTTATTGCAACTACCAATGTTTGGCCATCACAGATTAATTTCCAGAACCAACTGAGCTATTTAAAAGCATTCACAAAACTAATATAAAACACAAAGATTACTTTAATATCTAACAGAAAATATACTTATACAATAATAGTTTGTGTATATTTTTGATTAATACATCATCTCTACAAATCACAATATATAAAATACAACAAACAAATACAAATGAATTCTGAGAAAAAGCAAACTGCCATTACTTAGAAAGTTATTAAGAACTAGTTCAATATTGGGAAATTTTGGCATTCAGATAAAAATTTTAGAACGTATTACACTCTGATTTATTTTATTTAACTTCAGAATTTTTAAATGAGAAATTAATCAATTTGATAAATATAATAAGTTATAGTTTAGAA
This sequence comes from Alouatta palliata, assembly GCA_004027835.1. Lineage (NCBI taxonomy): Eukaryota > Metazoa > Chordata > Mammalia > Primates > Atelidae > Alouatta > Alouatta palliata. Next base: position 7,003 of record PVKV010015833.1, read on the forward strand.
AATATTATTTAACATTTAACAAATTATATTTTATCAAAATATAATCACTTGGTTTTGTACTAATCTGAGTTACATAAAATTTAAAAGTAACTGATTATTTTAAATGTTAACATAAGAAATTAAAGCTGTAAGATGTACAATTAAATATTTATGACTACATAATCCTTAGATCTTATGACTTTTAATCATACCTACTGAAAGCATAACTTTAAAAATATATAAAAATTTTAGTCTCTATGTAGAACTTACTTTCATAATTTTGTATTCACAGAAAGAGCATTTTACCATTTAAAATATATTTAAAGAGAGGAAGCCATTCAAATAAAAGAGTGTGTTTTTAAATTAACTTTTTCAAAAATGAATCTTTCTTTATTATATTAATTGTATATGAAATATACAAAATAATTAATAGAAAATAAATAATATACTATTAAAGTTAGACCCTTGATGCCCCCTCAAAGTAAAAACCACTCCTGCTATGTCTCTGTGCACAGATTATGACATTCTAACTTCAGCTTTCTAAGATAGTGGTCTAGGACTGTACCAAACTTGTCATTCTAGTATAATATGTTAGTATTTCTTTGGAACCTAGTCATGTCATATTAAAGTCTTCATTTCAAACAAGAACACATATGGAAATCATTAGCTGTTTTCTCAAGGCAACCACAGTAAATTGTCCTGTTTCTTCAAAGGGGTTGGCAAATATTATTGTTCTTATCCTTCTGAAGAAAGGCTACCATGAGTCTTTTTTCCCCCTAGAATATATTGATTGACTCACTAAAAATCAATGCGTCTGTTTTTTATTTTTTGCCAATACTAGAGATTTTCACTGTATTCTTCACATATTAATGGCATACATATTCTTGGAAGTTTCTGAATTATTCTACGCTTCTTCTGTCTCTAAATAGAAACCATCTATATTCTATCAAGCCATCATATTAAAATTAAATGCTATTCCTTCTGCAAAACCATCTTTCATACTTTCAATCTTTATATTTTTATTTGTAACAGTTTTTTAAATTAGGATTTAAAATGTGTCTCTCATGCATAATAGTTTCAATATTATTAAAGTAATGGTTAATAACTGATAATTTACATCTCATATTTAGTTATTAACTAGTTGTACTATAAAATGAAGACTTTGAATTCTATATGATTTTAGTAGTTATTCCTATTTTTCACTTCTTTCTCAATATGCATTATAAGCTATTTGTGAACAGAGGCATTGTGCTTCTCTTACATGTTCAAAATAGACTATACAGTCATAAACATATGAAAACCCAGCAAGTAATTGATTATTTGATTCATCACAGCTTTTCAAATATAAAGATTTCCACAACATAGGAAAAGCAAAATACGATTTTGGAAAAAGTAATTTATTAAGAGAAGGTTTAATACATTGGAAAACAAAACCAATAAGATTTTGGTGAAAAAAATGTAGGGTACAGGATTACAAAAGACTGAGAAGACAGCCCAAGGTTAGCTTCCAAGCCCTGCACTGCTTAGTTCTCAATTAGTGATTAAAAAGAAGATGCAATGGAAGAATGAGATCAAGAGTAAAAGAGAGCAACAGAAGCTACTGTTCTCATTTACAGTATCTCTGTAGTAGTGGATCAGTATCCCTCCTCTTTTGGTGTCCATGATTGTGTCATATACAGGTGGCTGGGAATAAGGGAGATATTCTACATGCTAATGAATGAAACTGAAGGCAATCTCAGTGCCTTAATGATTCCACACAACTCAGGACCACTTTGGAGCCCTGGTGGAAAATCATTATTTGCTGAGTGTTGTCATAGCAAACAATGCCATAGGAAAAGAACAGACGTAGAATAAAATGGAAAGATAATTTACATGGCGTGTATTAATTGGTTGAATATATTTATGAAAATCCATGAAGCACCCACTAAAACAGCTGCAGAGTATAGATGCTGGAGGTTATGAGGGAAGAATTTGCAGCTGAATGAAAGTTATTCAATGTAACTAGACAAAATAAGTAATTGTGATTATTTTCTTGTCTTGGTTTTAAATTGCAGGCTTCCAAAGCTTTGGGAATCATGCAGAATTCTACAATTTATTCTTCAATTATATTTTCTTCAAATTTGAGCTTTTTAAAGCTTATTTATGTATTTTCCATCTCCATGAAAGAATTATTTTTATCATTCTTATTATATCAAATTTAATACTGTATGGGTAGCATGCTATTTCCTGTGACCCAGTATCTACCTTCCATGTTAATGGAATTACCATTATGTTTATTTAAAAAACAGCATTTAGAGTAGGTTGGCCTGAGGTTGATATTTTCCACACTTTCTCAAACCTTTTTATGCTTTTTGTCTCTTTGTATTGAAAAGACTTAATACAAACACTTACTACATACCCACAACATTTTTTAAATTACTTACAGAAGAAAAGACTTCCCATTTTTAAATGTCAGACTATTGTATGAACATACTTGAAAGTCTAGGTTAGAGACAAGCTTCCTAACAATACATTCTGTATGTTTTTTGATACCTTTTGTTTCAAATTAATTTTACAAATAATTAGAATATTGTCTTTTCCAAATCACCATAGATGTTGTTATTGAGAATAAATAGACAAAAATGATTTCTTAATTCAGTAATGCTGATACGATTTAACAATATAGATATTAAATTAGGCATTGACATTGAAATATCAGAATTAAAAAGCACATATTTTTAAAAACATAAATTTCAGGAATTTTGCCTGCAATAACACTCTTATATAAAAATTCTTTTCTACCACTCTAAGTTAAAAATTTAAGCTGTATAGCAACACGTGCAAGCAAATCACAGAAAATGCCAAGTATTAGCAGGCATGCTGAAAACTCAACCATTCCAAAATGTGAGATCCTATCATATGCTGAGAGATAACACATTGGAATTTATGAAATTGACTGCCCAGCATGTAATTACAGCCACTAAGCTAATGAGGTATAATTTGTAAGATTTTTATTTTATTTCTCTAAAAACACTGCTAGTTATCTGTCAGTTAATATTATTTATTTTCTAAAGACACAGAAATGAAATACATATAGTCTAGTTTAAAAGAGACAGTTAAGTGCTGTGTGGTGCCAAGAAGAATATATATTCTGTTGATTTGGAGTGGAGAGTTCTGTAGCTGTCTATTATATTCACTTGGTCCAGAGGTGAGTTCAAGTCCTGAATATCCTTGTTAAGTTTCTGTCTCGTTGATCTGTCTAATACTGACAGTGTGGTGTTAAAGTCTCCCACTTTCATTGTGTGGGAGTCTAAGTCTCTTTGTAGGTCTCTGAGAACTTGCTTTATGAATCTGTGTGCTCTTGTGTTGGGTGCATATATATTTAGGATAGTTAGGTCTTCTTTTTGCATTGATCCCTTTGCCATTATGTAATGCCCTTCTTTGACTTTTTTGATCTTTGTTTGTTTAAAGACTGTTTCATCAAAGACTAGGATTGCAGCCCCTGCTTTTTATTTTTTTCCACCTGCTTGTTATATCTTCCTCCATCCCTTTATTTTGAGCCTATTTGTGACTTTGCACATGAGATGGGTCTCCTGAATACCAATGGGTCCTGACTCTTGATCCAATTTGCCGGTCTGTGCCTTTTAATTGGGACATTTAGCCCATTTATGTTTAAGGTTAATAATTTCATGTGTGAATTTGATTCTGTCATTATGATGCTAGCTGGCTATTTTGCCCATTAGTTGATACAGTTTCTTCATAGTGTCAATGGTCTTTACACTTTGTTTTGTTTCTTCAGTGGCTAGTACTGGTTTTTCCTTTCCATATTTGGTGTTTTTTTCAGGAATTATTGGAAGGCAGGCCTGGAGGTGACAAATTCCTCAGAAGTTGCTTGTTTATAAAGGATTTTATTTCTCCTTCAGTTACAAAGCTTAGTTTGGCTGCATATGAAATTCTGGGTTGAAAATTCATTCTTTAAGAATGTTGAATATCGACCCCCACTCTCTTCTGCCTTGTAGGGTTTCTGCCAAGAGATCTGATGGGCTTCCCTTTGTGGGTAACCTGTCCTTTCTTTCTGACTGCCCTTAACATTTTTTCCTTCATTTCAACCTCGGTGCATCTGACGATTATGTGTCTTGGGGTTGCACTTCTCAAGGAGTATCTTTGTGGTGTTCTCTGTATTTCCTCAATTTGAATGTTGGTCTGTCTTGCTAGGTTGGGGAAGCTCTCCTGGATAACATCCTGAAGAATGTTTTCCAACTTATTTTCATTGTCCCAGTCACTTTCAGATACACCAGTCCAATGTAGGTTTGATCTTTTCACATAGTCCTATATTTCTTGGAGGCTTTGCTTGTTCCTCTTCATTCTTTTTTTCTCTAGTCTTGTCTTCACACTTTCTTTCATTAAGTTGATCTTAAACCTCTGATATCCTTTCTTCCACTTGACTGATTTGGCTATTGATACTCGTGCATGCTTTACAAAATTCTTGTGCTGTGTTTTTCAGCTCCATCAGGTCATTTGTACTCTTCTCTAAACTGGTTATTTTAGTTAGCAATTCCTCTAACCTTTGATCAAGGTTCTTAGGTTCCTTGCCCGGTGTTAGAACATGCTCCTTTAGCTCAGAGGAGTCTGTTATTGCCCACCTTCTGAGGACTACTTCTGTCAGTTTGTCAAACTCATTCTCCATCCAGTTTTGTTCCCTTGTTGGCAAGGAGTTGGATCCTTTGGAGAAGAGGCATTCTAGTTTTTGGAATTTTCAACATTTTTGCCCCAGTTTTTCCTCATCTTCATGGCTTTATCTACCTTTGGTCTTTGGATGCAGTTTTTGCATGATTGTCCTTTCTATTGATGTTGATGATATTGTTTTCTGTTTGTTAGTTTTCCTTTTAAGGAATACTTTCTGCAGTCTATCCATCTGACAAAGAGCTAATATCCAGAATCTACAGGAACTTAAACAAATTTACAAGAAAAAAAAAAGCACAAACAACCCCATAAAAAAGTGGGCAAGGATATGAACAGATACTCTTCAAAAGAAGACATTTATGCAGCCAGCAAACATATGACAAAAAGCTTATCATCACTGGTCATTAGAGAAATGCAAATCAAAACCACATTGAGATACCATCTCTTGCCGGTTAGAATGGTGATCATTAAAAATTCAGGAAACAACAGATGCTGGAAAGGATGTGGAGAAACAGGAATGCTTTTACACTGTTGGTGGAATTGTAAATTAGTTCAACCATTATGGAAAACAGTGTGGTGATTCTTCAAGGATTTAGAAATAGAAATACCATTTAACCCAGCAATGCCATTACTGGGTATCTACTCAAAGGGTTATAAATCATTCTACTATAAAGAAATTTACATATATGTTTACTGCAGCACTATTCACAATAGCCAAGACTTGGAACCAACTCAAAAGCCCATCCATGTTAGACTGGATGAAGTAAATGTGGCACATATGCACCATGGAATACTATGTAACCATAAAAATGAAAGAGCTCATGTCCTTTGCAGGGACATATGAAGCTGGAATCCATCATTCTCAGCAAACTAACACAGGAACAGAAAACAAAACACCGCATTTTATCACTCATAAGTGGGTATTGAACAATGAGAACATATGGGCACAGCGAGGGGAACATAACCTACTGGTGCCTGTTGGGGGATTAAGGGCAAGCAGAGGGATAGCATTAGGAGAAATACGTAATGTAGATGATGGGTTGATAAGTGCAGCAAACCACCGTGACACATATATACCTATGTAACAAACCCACACATTCTGCACATGTATCCCAGAACTTAACGTATAAAATTTTTTAAAAAGATGCCACTATGCACTTCCTTAATAAAAATGAAAGAGACAGTGAAATACAAAGTCATTTCTTCATTTGAAGATAATATCTTTTCATCAATTCAGCAACTAGACATTGTTCAAACAGAGGAACAGCTGGCACAGATGTCAAGGAATTCTGTGTTCGGTGTTACTCACAGCTGAGGTTTATATCTAGCTTTCCTTAAAGACTTGGAAGAACATAATGAATGATCACCTTGAAATAAGATGACAAATTTTTCAACTAGTTAATTTCATAAAAGCATTATATTCTTCCGGTACATCAATGGTCATTTTCTTAAATAGATAAAAGTGTTGAACTACATCGGTTGTTACTTAACAGCACACCTTGAATGTGAATTATGATCCTGTCTGTGGCATCACTGTAGAGAATAGATGGAGAGAATATTTAGATTACTATTTCATATATCTCACTGTAAAACCTTAAAATATGCAGCAAAACAAGGAGCACAAAGACAGGATTTCAGAACCCCGTCAGCAAAAGTCCTCTTTTGTTACCTGAAAGCATTTGTCAATTGTCCATAAAAATGATCTTGGTAGAAAACTAAGAAATCTTTTACTCTCATATAAGTTTAAAGACTTCACAAATACTGTGCTTTTTTAAAAAAATCCTATTAGATTTGTGCTTGTTTGCGGATGGACACTCTCACCATAGATCACTTCTGCCTGATCATTCTTAAAAGCCTTATTGTACATGAACTATTACAATGCATTTTTGTAAGTGTGTATGGCTCTTCTTGCTCATAAGCTTTTAAAATCCATTCATGTCACTAGGTCTATCTGTAATTATTTCCTCTTTATTTTTGGATCTTTAATTGTATAAATGTAACAGTGTGTGTATTCATTCTCCTCTTAAGGGACAGTTGGCTTGTTTACATTATTACAAATAAGGCTGCCATGAACATTACTGTATGTCTTTCTGAGTTCATACGTTTTTATTATTTCAGGCAGATTCTTAGTAGTGAAATATTTTATCTATTCAAGAAACTCTCCAACAGTCCTGCAAGGTGGTTATGCACTTTCTATTTTAACCAGCAAGGTATGAAACTCCCTGTGACTCCACATCTTTTTCACAAATTTTCAGTTTCCCTGTATTCATTCTAGCGGGAAAAGCATGTTATATCAATAATGTTTAAATTGCATTTTCTCAATTCTAGTTGATGCCATAAATTTTCATGTACTTTAAAAAACTTATTCATATGTAAAGTCACTTTTTTATTCATGCCAATTTTAATTGGCTTATTTATATTTATAATATTGACTTGTGAAAGTTTTAAAGTATTCTTTATATTAGTGAATTGCCCTATATATGCTTTGTAAGTGATTTTTTTCTCCTGTAGTCTGTGGCTTTTCTATTGATTTTCTATTTAGATGAGAACAAATGTTTATTTTATATGAAGTCAAATTATCATTTTTAAAGAGCCATTTTCCTTTTTTGCTAATGCATTTCTGCTTAACCTCACCCATAATGATAATCTTTGTTCTAGAAGTTTTATGGGTAGTGCTTATATTTAGGTCTAAGATTCATGTTGAATTGATTTTCTTGAGCTGTAAGGTAAGAGTTTATATAAAAATAATAAAAAATGTTCTTAATAAAGCTTTTGACTAATATATCCAGTTGTTCCAGAGCCATTTATTGAAAAGATATATCTTCTCCTTCACATCAACTAGGTCAACTTTCAATTAATTATAAATGCACACATCTCTTTTGGATTCTTTATGTTCCCTCCTTTTTAAATCTGTGTACTAATATTAACTATAATAACAAAGCTCCTATTCTTGAAGTCAGATAGTAAAAGTCTGCTATGTGGTTTCTCTTTGCAAGGTTACTTTGGCAATCTATATACATTATATTTTCATGTAGTTTTAGAATGAGTATACCAATTTCCACAAAAAAGATTAAGCTGGTGAGAATAATAATTGTAACAATATTGAGTATTCTAGTCTCAATAACAACGGTATATATGTATTATTTGGTTCTTTAATTATTTAGCTCTTGAATCTTCATCAGTATTATTTTGTAGTTTTTGTGAAAAGATCTTAGAAATTTGTCATTATATTTATTATCAGGTAATTTATATTGCTTTATTTATATTGATTTATTGCTAGAAAATGTATTGTTTTATATAATAACCTGTATATGGCAACTCTGATAAATACATTATTATTTCTGGTAGAGTATTTTGTTGTTGTTGTTGATCCACAAGGTTTTCTTTTCCTCTTTTCCTTTCTTTCTTTCTTTTTTTTTTTTTTTCAGATGGAGTTTCACACTTGTTGCCATGGCTGGAGTGCAATGACGTGATTTTGGGTCACTACAACCTCTGCCTCCCCAGTTCAAGTGATTCTCCTGTCTCAGCCTCCCAAGTAGCTGGGATTACAGGCATATGCCACCACACCCAGCTAATTTTGTATTTTTAGTAGAGACAGGGTTTCTCCGTGTTGGTCAGGCTGGTCTCGAACTCCTGACGTCAGGTTATCTGCCCGTCTTGATCTCCCAAAGTGCTGGGATTACAAGCAAGAGCCACTGCATAATATCATATGTTTTAAATAAGGCACTTTTACATATTTTCATCCTATAGTCTATGGCTTTTCTATTGATTTTTTAACCTTTTAACCTATATCTTTTAACTTTTTCTCCTTATTGTATAGGCTAGCACCTGTGGTATAATCATACATAGAAATGGAGATAATTTATATTCTTATCTTGTTTAGAATTTTTTTGTGGTCTGTCATAAATGCCCAATATCTTATTTGGAAAGATCTATTGTATTATGGGCTTACAGACATATATGTATGTTTTCCAATGAGAAATGGATGATATATACATGTATATTTTTAAATCCTTTTTTTCCTGCAAATGTTGAGATAATGATTTTTCTCTTTAATTATCTTAATATGGTGAATTATCACTATTGACTTTGCTTTTTAAAATATTTATGGCTAGCAAAACACTACATGAGCAACATGATACATTACCTTCTTGTATATTGCTGTATAGAAATTGATTATATTTTATTGGCAATATTTGTGTCTAAATTCAAAAGAGATATTGGCTTGTATTCTTTTCCTTTTATAATTTAAAATGGCTAACCATTTGGTGTTGGGGTTATGCTGGCCTCATAAAACTGCTGTTCCATCCTCTTCCATGCTTTGGAAGATTTGTGTAATTTTGGTATTATTTTTCCTCAAATATTTTGTAGACTTTACCAATGAATCAATATGATTCTGTGTTTTTCTTTTTAATAAGCAGTTTTTTAACCTTACCATTTTTATGAGAACTATATCATGCCTATTTTGTAGCTAGTGTTGGAAATTTATTTTTACCTCTATCTTTTTCATGATCAGTTTTGTTAAAGCTTCACCAATTATATTTATCATTTTAAATAACCAACTTTAGGCTTTGAAATTTTCCTTCATTGTTAATTTTATGTTTCAATTGTTTTTTCCTTATTTTAAAACTTTATTTATTCTACTTATTTTGGGTTTTAGATCTTTCAATTTCTTATAGTATAAACTGTTAATTTCACTCAAATTACTGGTTTTGTTGAATTTTGCAGGTTTTTGTAGGATATGGCTTGATTATTATGAAACATAATTTATAATCCCTCATGTGGTTTATTCTTTGACATATAGGATATTTAAAAATATTTTGCTGAATTTTCACTGTTTAAAATTTTTTATATATGTATTGATGTCTTAATGATGGCTTAATTATGTGAAGAATATGCTGTTTTATTTCAGTCCTTTAATATATATTGAAAGGAAAAGGGGAATCATGGTAGACGGGAGGTAGGACTAGATTGCTGCTCTGGACAGAGCAGCATATGGAGGCTTGCATTGTGAATTTTAGCTCAGTCCAATTGCAAGAGCGAACCAGAAACCCTGTGAGGATCCACAGACCCTCTGAAGAAAGCAGATTGCTCCTGCAGGATGCAGGAGATACCCCAAATACTGTAAGTGCCCAAACTGTGGAAGTGGGAAAGGCAGACCCTCCTCTCCAGAACACACACCCCCACTGGATAGGCTGAAGGTCTGTTTGTGGGAGAAGTTTCTGACTTTACCTGGAGCTGAGTCAAGTTAGAGAGCTGAGTGAAATACAGGGGTAGAGGAAGCAGCAGAAATGCCCTGGGAGCTCAGTGGGTCCCGAAACAGCATATTCCTACCTGGCACTACAGGGATCCATCGGGAGGGTGGCCAAAGGAGCAGGAGGTAAAACCCCACAGGGAGAAGGAATTCTCTAGCTGACCTTTATAACAATTTTAATGGGACAGAACTCTTCTATACACCAACAGTGATCAAATCGTATCAAATTAAACCAAGAACTCAGCCCATTTCTACAATAACTGCAAACAAAATAAAATAAAATACTCAGGAATATACCTAACAAACATGTCAAAAGACCTCTACAAGGAAAACTGCAAAACACTGCTGGAAGAAATCATAGATGACACAAACAAATAGAAACACTTCCCATGCTCACGAATGGATAGAATCAATATTGTGAAAATGACCACACTGCCAAAGGTAATCTACAAATTTAGTGCAATCCCAATCAGAATATCACCATCATTTCTCACAGAATTAGAAAAAAATTCTAAAATTCATATGGAATAATAAAAGAGCCCACATAGCCAAAGCAAGACTAAGCAAAAAGAACAAATCTGGAATCATCACACAACCTGATTTCAAACTATACTATAAGTCCATAGTCACCAAAACAGCATGATACTGGTATAAAAATAGGCACATAGACCAGTGGAACAGAATAAAGAATGCAGAAATCAATCCAAGTACTTATAGTCAACTGATATTCAACAAAGCAAAGAAAAATACACAGTGGGGAAAGCACATCTTTTTCAACAAATGATGCTGCTATAATTGGCTAGCCAAATGTAGGAGAATGAAACTGGATCTTCATATTTCACCTTATACAAAAATCAACTAAGGATGAATTAAGGACTTAAAGCTAAGACCCAAAACTGTAAAAATTCTGAAGATAAAATTGGAAAAAGCCTTTTAGACATTGGCATATGCAAGGATTTCATGGCCAAGAACCCAAAAGCAAATTCAATAAAAACCAAGATAAATAGCTGGGACCTAGTTAAACTGAAGAGCTTTTGCATAGCAAAATGAACAGTCAACAGAGTAAACAGACTGGAGGACAATCCTCACAATCTGTACATCTGACAAAGGACTAATATCCAGAATCTACAATGAACTCAAACAAATCATTAAGAAAAAAACCAATCCCATCAAAAAGTGGGCTAAGGACATGAGTAGAGAATTCTTAAAGGAAGATATACAAATGTCTAACAAAAATATGAAAAAATGCTCAACATCACTAACGATCAGGCAAATGCAAATCAAAGCCACAGTGCAATACCACCTTCCTCCTGCAAGAATTCCCAAAATAAAAGAAATGAATAAAATAAAATAAACAGTAGACATTGTCATGATGAAGCGAACAGGGAACACTTCTACACTGCTGGTGGGAATGTAAACTACTACAACGACTAAGGAAAACAATATGGAACTGCCATTTGATCCAGCAATCCCACTACTCGGTATCTATACAGAGAAAAATAAGTCATTATTCAAAAAAGAAACTTGTACAGGTGTGTTTACAGCCATACAATTCACAATTGCAAAATCGTGGAACCAACCCAAATGCCCATCAATCATCGAGTGAATAAATAAACCGTGGTGTCTATATGTGTGTATATATACATACATACACACACACACATATGATGGAATACTGTACAGCCATAAAAAGGAATGAATTGACAGCATTTGCAGTGATCTGGATGAGACTGGAGACTATTATTCTAAGTATAGTAACTCAAGAATGGAAAACCAAACATCGTATGTTCTCACTGATACGTGAGAACTAATCTATAAGGATGCAAAGGCATAAGAATGATACAATGAACTTTGGGGACTTGGGGGGAAGAATGAAAGGGGAGCAAGGGATAAAAGACTACAAATATGGTATAGTGTATACTGCTAGGGTGATAGGTGCACCAAAATCTCACAAATCACCACTGAAGAAGTTGCTCATGTACTCATGTAACCAAATATCATGTGTATCCTAATATCTTATGAAAAAATAAAACAAAAATAAATAAAAAAGTCATTCTGGTACTAGGTAGTTCAGCAGTGAAAAATAAATGTTTACATAGCCATAGTAACAAAAATAGGGACTACAAATTTAATTTATATATATATTTATATGTATATTAATTTAATTTATACATATATATGGAGAAAGAGAGAGAGACCAGTTCATTATTTAGTATATATGTAATGTTGCATATATTTCAAATAAATACGTATTTGTTAATAGAGTGTTCTATAAGTGTTAATAAGGTCAAGTAGATTGATAATGTTGAAATCTTTATAATTATCAGTTTTGTCTAATTGTTTTAAAAATTACTGAGAAACAGATATTAAAGACCTCAATTATGATCATGAGTTTGTCTCTTTTCAATTCTCTGTTTTCTTTATACATTAAAAAATTATTTTAAAAATATGAACATGTAAGATTGCTATGTTATCTGATTGCTTCTTTTTTCAATACATTTTATTCTTTGTTTTCCTAGAAGTCTTAAAGTCTACTTTCTGTAGTTAATATACTCATAGTACCTTTCTTATTGATATGGATAGATTTAAGTCTCTCTTTCTCTCTCTAAAAATATGTATATATATGTGTGTATATATGTTTACACACACATATATTTTTTTCCTTATATACTTTTTTGTTTGAGTGAAAGTGATAGTCAATGGCAACTTTTTATATTCTGAGAAAGAATTAAACTTTGATTTTACTATTCAAAATATAACAATATACAATTTTCTTGAGAGAATAAAAATCTATGATTTATGGCCACCTTTGTAAGAAAATTAATCTTATTTATTCTAAGGAGCCTATGTCTACACAGAACCTCTGTGATTTCATAAGGACATACCATCCCAAAGAAGAAATGTTAGTTTTAAAAGTGATTTACTATTTTGGCTATACTGTATTATAGCTGGTATTTTGTGGGGCAGGAAGAGGGTGGGAAGCAGTAGAAAAAGTCCTCTCATGTTTAATCTCCTAGAGGTTTCTATTCTGATCATTCACATCGCTACCTTTGGCACCACTACCTCTGATAAAGAAACTGCAGAGGAGAATGCTATGAATAAACACACACACTCAAACATGCCATTTTACAAATTTCTACAAAAAGCCTATTTTGCTAATGGAATATCTTTACTTTGGTGTCACACTTGAGTTTATCTAGTGTTTTCCAGATGCAGTTTCTGTACCTCAAAAAGGCATATTTAAACAATACAGAAAAGTACATTAAGAAAAATAATGCATACTCTCTGCCAAAGTCACATGTACTTTACTGAAATAGACAATGTCTTTTTTTCATATCCAAGTGAAATATACATTGCCAGAAAATTAAGATAATGTCAACATTACCATATGTTTGTTTTCAATAAGTTATTAACAGGAAACTTGCTCCTGGGGTATTGGTTATTTGTCAGCAATTATTAATAGGGATTGACACTGACAAAGTCCCCACTGGGGTTTAGTCCTCAAAATAGCTGAGGACTAAAAACCTATCAGTAAGCAGCTGCTGCAATCATCAAGTGCACCCTGCAGTTACAACGTACATGGACATGTTCATATTAAATGGAAATTTTTAAATTACCCAACGGTGATAAAATGGTTTTATATTTAAATTAATTTATAATTTGTAAGCATATTAATCAGAGCAGACAAAGTTTTGCAAAAACATCTTAAAAATCATAAATTTAAGGTGAATCATTATTTGTATTAAGGTTTCGCAAAAACATACCTCAAAATTTAAATAACTCTAGAAAAAGAATGACACAAATAAGCAATGTTCAGTTTCAGTCATCTCACCAATTGTCTTTGAGGCTACACTGAGGCTTTGGAAAGCACCAGGAAAACAAAGAATGCGGGACGCCGCAGCCCCCAAATTGAGCCAAACGCAGACCGGCAGCAGAAGGCAGGCGGACTACAGAGAATCCGCGCTGGAGTGCACTGGCCACACTCATGTCAGTATGTCCCACCCACACACACACACGCACACACTGGCCAACACACTCAGAAAGATACATGCATACACACACTCACACACACACAGAAAGACACACGGAGATATCCAACACTCGCACGGAAACACACACTGCCAGGCAGCTCCTGAGGCTGCGGGGTTCTGCTCTCTGCCGGGAAGCCCCTCGGGGACAGAGCAACCCCGCCGCGGGCGGGCAGGCCGTACCTGGAAATCCCAGCCGGAAGGGCTTTCAATGACAGACACCTTCACACTGTCTGCGCAGGCCTGAAGCATCGTGGGGAGACGTGGGGATCGCCGTGGACAACCTTGAAGCCCAGCCAGACCTTTCCTCTGCCTGGTTCGGCCTGCCGGATTCCTCAAATCGCAGGACTCGGCCAGGATCGCGCGGAGAAAGGGTCCGTTGCCCAACGCTGAGGCACTGCCACAGAGGGCCCCTGCTTTGCTAAGCCTCTGAGATCGTTCCCCAGGCAACGGTGGCTGTCACTGTGACGCGAGCCCCGGCTCAGCGCTGGCGCTTGTGACAGGCTGCTTGCGCATGCGCTTTCGCGTGCCCAGCTGGGGAGCCGCCATGTTGGCGCTGTCCAGCTGCTGCCGCACAGGTGCAAGGTGGAGTCGGTGGCAGGGGCGGTGCCTGGAAGGAGGCTGCGTGCCACAAGCAGCATAGGACCCTGACAGTCCTGACCTCAGTACCTCTTTGAGCCCACTCTTCCATTCCGTTCGGGTGGAGGAGGAGGGCGCTTCAGACCTGGAAGTGGGCACTGCGGATGTCACCAGAACGTTTTCCCACCCCATGAGCTGACTGCCACTTTTCAACCTGGGCCAACCACCAAGGGGCCCTGCCTTGATCTCCAAGCCCAGGGACTCCTGCTTCTCAGTACTGCTGTCTGGACATGGAGGGAACAACCACAAAGAGGCAAGCCCAGTGTGCAGCCGAGGTGGTGACACCTGGAACTGACTTCCCATGGGGGACGATCAGGTGTAGAGGGTGTCTCCAAAGTGTTCTTTGGTGAATTCAAGCCCAAGACAGATGTCTAGGCATGCCGCTGAGAACTCCAAAAAAAGTCAAGCACAGGAAGATCACATCTGCCATCTAAAGAGGGCCTGTGCCAGAGTCAAAACCTCCTTTAGGGATTCCTGCCAGAGGAGCCAGGAGGAGCCCGCAAAAGGGCAAACCGCCCAAACACCACACCAGGATCACTATCCGCCACCTGCCATGCACCCAGCCAACCCCAGTCTCTTTAGCTCAGTCAAATCCCTGGCATTCAACAGTTCAGTGTTGATAAGACCCGTAGGTCCCACAGCAAAAAGACCTCAATCAAACTCATATCAAACACAAACATACACACGCACACACACTCACACACACACACACACATACACAAATTAGTCCTGATGAATACTAATACGTTTAGTCCTACAGCAAAAAGACCTCAATCAATCTGGTATTTCAAGGGCAGTTAGTAAGACACAGCAGACACTCATATAGGTTTAAATAATTAATAAGAGGATCACAAGCTCTCTATGTTTTTAACTACTGTTTCAAACTAATCATCCTCAACTCCATCTTCAACCTCCCCAAAATTGTTTTGAATTAAATTCTTCTTCATTATAGAAGCTTGTTATTGTTCTCTTGATTTTTGTCGTGTCATTTACACTATTGTATTAGACTCATGCTTGGGGTGTCATTTTTGCCATACTGCAAAAGTTATACCGCAGTCCGAATTATTCGTGTGTGTCTCCTGAACACGGAATTACTTAGTTCTTTATCCTATATTTTTGGAAACTTAACCTTCAGGATAGCTCCCAAGACATTCTACATTAGCTACATCAAAAATATTAGCCAATTACTTTCAACTTTCTTAGATTTGTTGAAGGAATTTCTCTTTCTCTACTATAATTTTTACTTGACCTTTCTCACTGGTAGTATGAATAAAACTCATAAAATTTAAGAATTCATGCCATTCTTTGTGAAATTAAGACAAGTGACATTCTCAATAATGAAAATAGATAACATGATTTGGAAGAAAATATTTAAAAACCTAACAACTCATATATTTGTTTTATCAAAATACGTTTATTCTTTTTGAAATCAATATATAATTTTGGAGATAAAAATTTAGTTTTTGAGGGAAATATTTAAAAACCTGACAATGCTAATATCTTTGTTTTATCAATATGTTTATTATTTCAGAAATGGTTAATTTGTGTGTCCTCAGTTAGTTTAACAGGGATTTACCAGAAGACAATTTTTTAAAGAAATCAGAACGGGTTCGCTTACAAAGTCCCTGTAACAACTGCAAGATCCTTTGTGCCACTGTCCTTTGAAAGTCTGATGCCTCTTTTAAATTAGTTTTCTGTTCACCCATTCACTTGCCCACCCCACCCAGAGCTTTGATCAATTTCTTCTGGACTGTTGAGAAGAGCCTATGTGCTACATCAGCTAAGATTCCTGATTAGCATTAGAACTGATTAAAAGAAAAAAATACCAGAGGAAACAAAGAAAGGAAAACAGAACAAAAAACAAAATCTTCCTGGTCATCTTTTCACCTTTCTTTATTTCACCAGAGAGAAGCATTTAGCCCAAATTTCAACATTTAGAATAGACTAAGCGAGCTTAGAAACTTTCTTGTTTTGACATAAAACATCATAACCTTAGTACAAAGGGCTTAGATCAAATTGCTTTTTTGGCCTCTAAAGAGAGACTGTTGTCAACCTCATCTCCAGAAAAAAAGCAATTCACTGTGTCAGATTATCACTCTATTTACATCTACATACAGAGTATAACTATGTGTGGGTGCTTAATAAGTGGATGAAATCTGATTCTCCAGTACTGTTTCCATAAGGAATATTTTAAGAAAGGTCTTATCCTGCAATTATTTTAACATTTTTTACTGTGATGTGAAAATAATAAACATGGACATTTAGTCCCTAAAGACAAGGTGTTAGCTTCCAACTTACCTGACAAGATTTTCCTTGTCTCCAAGTCCCTTGCAAAGTTGCATATTCAGTTCTTCAATCTTCAGCCTTGGGCTTCTTTTGCAATACAGACTGCCTTTGTCTTCTCTCTCTAGGAACTCTTTCCGGACACACAAGGGATCATAAAATGAAACACAGTCAATCAAAATCAGGATATGATGGAAACATGTTTAAGCAAAAACATTTCTCAAACTTAACACTTATTCCAACCTCATGTTTTTCTTCCTCAGCAAAGAAGCCATGTTTTCCTCTCCTGGTTCTCTGAAGAAAAAATATACATATATCTAATGTTTAATTAATGATAAAACTAAATTTCCTCTGTTCAACATTCTGGCTTAAGTTAGGTCCTTAAAAACTTAGCTATTTCTAATCAATATAGTATAGGACCACAGTATTTTGTTATCATTTATGCAACAGGAATTACAAAGTAGCTAATTCAATATACCTTACAGTACTTTGCCTGTAAATCACCATGTAACTGATGGAAGAAATTAATTCTGGAAAATTATTTTAAAGAATTATCTCAAGATTTCTTAATTGTCCCTAATTATGATTTACTCAGAGCGTTTCACGTTTCATAACTTATCACAAACGACTTCTATAGCTGAAATGCTCAACCTGGGATCAACTACACACATATTTGCTGACATGTATGCATGTGCATTCATGTTTATGTAAACAAATAATTTCTAAGCAACTGAAAAGAGCAGAAGGAAAAGGTTTCACATACCCAAAAACCTAGAGAACATAAAGCCACCTAAAATGGCATATAAAAGATTATTTAAACTAATTCATGTAAAAATTCACATCCTATATTTCAGAATACATTTACCATTGCAAAGGTCACACAGAAATGTTTCAAAGAACTCTAACTACATGAGTGTTTGCAGCCAATATGTTACAGACCTCCACAAATGACAGCACAGTTTCTGTGTAGATTTTGTAATTCCCATTTGCAGACCATTGTTCCTTAGAGAGTGGAAGAAAAAGGAGGCCCTGCTCCCAAAAGTTACTCAGACTGCTGAGATCAAAGAACATTCCCAGGCTAGATTAGATACCAAACAATTTTAAACAGAATTGCATTATACTATAAATATATTAATTTTTTCTTACATTACTGATATTTCACTTCTTTATGATACCAATCGCACTATTATTTCATACCATGGCTAACTCATACCACTTAATCTGTCCCTATACAGCCAAGAGTCAAGTAAATTATTCATTTCTAAAGAGTTATGAATTATTGATGTTTCTTTTTTATATTGGCAATCAGTGTGTTTTAATTTTATTACCAAAGTAATTAGATAGAAAATTGGATATGATATTTAGTAAAGGCCTTTCACTGCAGACCCTGCTTCTCCAATTCTTACCTCAGAAGTACAATGCTGAGACTTGCT
Source organism: Alouatta palliata (assembly GCA_004027835.1). NCBI lineage: Eukaryota > Metazoa > Chordata > Mammalia > Primates > Atelidae > Alouatta > Alouatta palliata. The sequence goes on from PVKV010015833.1 coordinate 25,281, forward strand.
CCTTGAGATGTCAGTCATTACCCGTAATCTCTGGCATTCCCTGAGTGGCTACAAGAAATACAGAATTTCAGGCTCACTCCAACACACGAATTACAATCTGTCTTTTAATAACAATCCTAAGTAGAGGAAATACACATAAGTTTAAGGACACCACTGGAGCCCCTCAAGGGGTCCTGAGGATGGGAGGGCTAGAGATGTGCCACAGACCAAGGGATCTTGGAGGAATTTGTTTGTAGGTGTGTTGCACTCGTCTTCTTTCTGGAGGAGCGGCCCGCCTCGGGATGGGCAGGTGATTATGACACCTGCAAGTGCGAGCCAGACTCCACTACACCGAGCATTTAGAATGCACCAGGAAAAGAACGAACACTGGGCACCGCAGTCTCCATCCTGAGCCAAAGGCAGACCTGCACAAGAAGGTAGGTGGACTACAGAGAAAACATGTTGGAATCCGCTGGCCACTCTTGTCTGCATGTGGCAACCACTCACAGATGCACAAACTCAACACACTCAGAAAGATACACGCATACACACACTCACACCCACACAGAAAGACACACGGAAACATACAACACTCGCACGGAAACACACACTGTCAGTCAGCTCCTGAGGCTGCGGGGTTCTGCTCTCTGCTGTGAAGGCCCTCGGAGACAGAGTAGGAAGGCCATACCTGGAAATCCCAGCCCAGAGGGCTTTCAACGAGAAGCACCTTCACACTGTCTGGGCAGGCCTGAGGCATCGTGGGGAGACTTGGGGATCGCCCTGCATATCCTTGAAGCCCCTTCGGATTTTTTCTGCCTGATTTGGCATGTCGGATTCCTAAAATCACAGGACTTGGTGATGATCCTGTAGGGAAACGAGGCCATTGCCCAACGCCGAGGCATTGTCACAGAGAGCCCCTGCTTTGCTAACCCGCTGAGACCGTTCCCCAGGCCACGGTGGGTGTCACTGTGACGGGAGCCCCGGCTTAGCGCTGTCGCTTGTGACAGGCTGCTTGCGCATGCGCTTTCGCGTGCCCCACTGGGGAGCCGCCATGTTGGCGCTGTCCAGCTGCTGCTGCACAGGTGCAAAGTGGAGTCGGTGCCAGGGCCCGCGCCGGGAAGTCTGTGTCTCACCGCACCAGAGACACAGGCCTGGGAATTGAGATTTTCTCCTCTGCTAGTAGCATCTCCTGGGAAAACCAATAACGATCCTCCCTGCCACTTTAACATCCACATCCGTGAAAAAGGCGCTGGTCAGGGTGACATTTTCACGAAGCCACAGTCCATGTCACCCCCTACAAAGCTCTGAACTTGTGCACTGGTGGGCCAGGCAGCGGATTTCTCCCCAAAGTGTCTGAACTGCTCTCTCGCTGGAAGGAAAAGAGGGGAGCGGCAGAATGGACAGAGTCTGGATCTCAGGCCAGTTCCCACAGCAGCTTAGGAAAGCATGTGGCTCCCTGGGCTGCAGAAGGCGTGATGCCCAGTAAAGACCCTGGGAGCAGTTGGAGGAGGGAACCCAGCTGATCAGCGGGAAGTCGGGTGAGGACCACACACGTCAGAGTTGGACACGGAAGAGGTGCACTTCACAGCACCATGGCCTGCTCACTGCCCAACCTGGACCTGCCCCTCCTGTCCTTCTGCGGACTCAATTCCCATGGCAAGCAAGTGCAGGCAATCAGTAGCCAACATCGCTTTGGAAGCGACGAGGTCCACACAGCCCTGGCAAACCCACCTATGTTAACCACCTCCTCGAATTTCACCTGCTGGGATTCTAGTTCAGCCGCCTTGCCACCAATGGGCGGGGAACTTTTAAGAGGTTGTTTCCAGCCCCAGGCGAGGAACGCGACTCTCAGCTCTTCCCCCAGAACTGAGCCCGGTCTCCGAGCTCATGACATGCTGGGATTGTAGTTTCGAAGCGCTTTTAAACACCTGCAGGAACGGTGAAGAGATCACAAGTTCCAGAATGCACAGCGAGGCCAGCACAACCTGGCTTTCCCCTTCAGGACTCCAGGCCGCCCCAAGTTCCTGCTGGCTGAGATTGTAATGCTGTTGCCCTGCGATTAAAATCCTGGAACTAATCAAGGAGGACAACTCCCATTATGCTAGGCGTAGCTACGCCTCTCCAATCCAGACTTCCCCGCTTCCAGAGCAGTTCTGCCATGCCAAAAGTCCCTGGCTGTTTCCAAACCTCTCCTGCCTGTCACAGCGGGACAGGACTGCTGGTCTTACCATGTAATTATGCCATAACTCTCCCTAACGTGTGGGCTTCATGCTCAGTCAGTGCCAGCAGTTTGATTTATCACTGAGCAGCAGGGATCTGGAGCTGCTCACAAACCTGTCAGGGTTGCCACAGTGATGATCCTCCCTCTGTAACTGGACTTACCCCGCACCTTTTCTCCACCCCATCCCTTCTCTTCCTTCCCTCGGCCCCGCCTCTCCCCTCAGCCCAGCCCCTTCCCTTCTCTCAGCCCTTCCTCTCCCCTAGGCACTGCCTCTTCTCCTCTCCCCACCCCTAAAAGGCTCCTTCGGACATGCGCAGTGTAGTCCCTGTGTAGAAATAGGCTAATGGCCAAGTGTCTGACAGTTCTTGGACTTCTTGGGATCCCTCGCGGGCAGCTCCCTCATGAGTGTCTGAAACCCTCAGGTCCCTGACAGAAATGGATATACGCGGTCCCTGAACCTGGCACTTGCCTTTTCAAAGCCACCATTTTCTCTATTATCTGGGCTGTCACAAATCCTCCTATGCACCCCAAGAGCGCCCTTTGGACCTTGAGCCATCAGCATTGCCCACCGCTGGGTAAGGCCTCAAACAAGGATGCTCCTGACACTCTAATAAAATGTAGAAAACGTCACAGCAAAAAGCCTGGCCCTGCTGCATCCAGTCAGGAAACAGCCACAGGGAACGGAGCCCCTTAACCACTTTGGGAACCACATCTACCACTTCTTTTCCCCTGACACAGGCTGGTTCCCAGGCCTTGGGGTCCTAGTGTGGATCTCCAATTAAAGCAGGTGCAGGATCAGAGAGCCCCTTGGTCCCACCCATCACGTGAGAGAAGTTTGTGTGGTGAGGCCATGAACAGTGTCTGTGTTTCTGCTGTGCATAGGGCTTTCTTGGAAACACGTTGAATTTCCCTTTTTAAATATCCCTTTGGAACCACATTTAATAATTTGCTGGTGGAACTTAGCAGTGATAGTTCTTTGAATTCATTTTTTTTCTTTTTTGAGACAGAGTCTCACTCTGTAGCTCAGGCTCTAGGATTCAATCTGAGCTCACTGCAACCTCCGCCTCTCAGGTGAAAGTGATTCTCCTGCTTCAGCTTCCCCAGTAGCTGAAATTATAGGCACATGGCAACACACCTGTCTCATTTTTTAATTTTTAGTAGAGATGGGGTTTCATCATATTAACCAGGCTGGTCTCAAACTTCTGACAAGTGATCTGCTTACCTCAGCCTCCCAAAATGTTGGGATTACAGGCGTGACCCAGCACTCCCAGCCTGAACGCATTTTAACATTTAGTTTTTCAGATTAACTCGAAGTACTCTAAGACTATGCGCTAATGAAACTAGAAGAAGCACAGGCTTAGCTCCATGCAGGACGGATGCACAAGAGCAAAATCTCTGTGGGATGTCTTTCTGGAGCATCAATATTACTACTGCAGATTTGGAAGAAGCAAATTTAAATAATGTCCAACCTAAGACCCTGGAAATTTAAGAGAAAACTGGAAAGTCATCTGCCTTTAATAACTGTCAGACATCTGTGCCTAAGTCAGACTTTCTCCCAGAAAGTAAAAGGAACTCTGAGGAGAAATTAGTTTTCATTCTTCTAAGTAATTAAAATTAGAAATCACAGAAAGTCGGTAGAAATTTCCGCCCTGCCAGTCTCCTAAATCACAGTGTGGCCTTGGAATGGTTTTATTTGTATTTTTTGGAGGGATTTGTTGACATATTGGGTATAAAAACTGGGGAGATTTGATCAATTTTTGGAATTTTTTAGCTATCAGTTGGGATTTACTTTGCACCTCATTTAATTTTTCTGTCCCCTCTCCAACTTGGACTCCATCACTCCACAGGTCTCTAAGACTCTTCATTTTCTTTAATCGTTTTCACTCTTTTATTCAGAATGGACAATTTCTATTGCTCTGTCTTCTGTTTCTAATCTTTGAATAAGCTCAAAAGTATTTTTAAAAATTTCTTATCTTCCTGTTTCATAATTTCCATTTTTTGCTGATGTTCCACATCTTAATTCATTGTTAGAATATTTTCCTTTACTCCCATGAACAAATTTATAATAACTGCCTTTAAACATCCTGAATTACTCTTCAAATGTACACAACAGAATTGGGAGTCTCTATAATGATTCTTTACAGTTTTAGCACGCAACTTTAAAATTGATGAGACATGTGAAGAAACACAAAAATGTAATGTAATCCATACACAATTTTAAAAGCAGGCAGTAGAAGTGGCCCATGACTGGTCCCCATTTTCACACACCCCCATGCTGCCCTACTGCCAGGCCACCAGGGGCGAGGGATGTGCACAGAACAGCACTGGAATCTGAATTGGGCTCTGGGCTCTGATGAGGGGGTGTGGGAGTTGTGGCTCAGGGAACTTCTGCCCCAACACTTTCTGACAACAGACAGACAAATGGAGGTCCTGTATAGGACCTTGCTTTCGGCCCCCAGCAGAGCCTTAGCTCCCAGGTGGACAGCCCATGGCAGAGGCCAACCTAATCCTTCTCTGCCAACTGAGCTCTGAGCTCCTTCACAATTTCAACGCCCCCATCAGTCTCCTCTAGCCTGCTTGAACTTTCACAGCATCTTGGCACTCACTCGGCAGCCTGCAGGCATCAGACAATGTGTGACAAACCCTCACATAGGCATTTGCAGGCAACCCAGGATCTCCCCAGCAGGATCCTGTTTTCCTGAGCACATTCTTTCTCTCTCTTTTACTTTTTGAGACAGAGTCTCCCTCTGTCACTCAGGCTGGAGTACAGTGTTGTGATCTCTGCTCAGTGCAACCTCCACTTTCTAGGTTCAAGTGCTTCTCCTGCCACAGCCTCCTGAGTAGCTTGGATTAAAGGTGTCCATCACCATGCCCAGTTAATTTTTGTATTTTTAGTAGAAACAGTGTTTCACCAAGTTGGCCAGGCTGGTCTTGAACTCCTGACCTCGTGATCCACCCACTTCAACCTTCCAAAGTGCTGGGATTACAGGTGTGAGCCACCGTGCCTGTCCATCCAGCCCATTCTTTTGAATAATCCCAACTACACCAGTTCTTCCCTCAGGCTGAACCAGTGGCTTAAGTTACCCCCAAAAGTGATAGTAGGGGAGTTCTCACAAGAGACTTCCCCAAACCATCCTGGAATGTGGCAGTTGGAATTTCAAAAAGGGAGCTCTGAAGCCCAGAGTGCTCGTCCAAAGTATGCATTAGAGGAGCAGACACACAGAGAGGGCTGCAGCATATCCTTGCATGGGACAAAACAGAGATGTTCTACCACAATGTGTCTGCAAAGAGTGGGTCTGGTTATGGAGTTTATAAAAAGGTTTAAGGAATTTCGCTTAGGGCCAGGGCTACTTTATTTCAATGCTGTGGACAACATCGTAAACATTTTTTGTCAGTGCCTGGGAATGTTTAAGACTGTGGCTTGGGTTTAAGCCTGCAGGGAAAAACCTGAAGCTGCCATATTACAGAGTGGTCAAGTTACTCTGTAGTTCTCAGTCTGGATGAGAAAAAAATGGGAAGGAGTGGGGTAATAGACATTACTTTTTGCAGTGAGATTTTTTTTTTTTTGAGATGGAGTCCCACATTCAGATGGAGCCCAGGCTATCTCAAAGTGGAATTCCACCTCAAAAAATGGCACTATCTCAGCTTACTGCAATATACATGCGCCGGGTTCAAGCTATTCTTCTGCTTCAGCCTCCCAAGTAGCTGGATTATAAGATGCCCACCACCATGCCAGATAATTTTTGTATTTTTAGTAGAGACAGAGTTTCATAATGTTGGCCAGGTTGCTTTGGAACTCCTGATCTCAAGTGATCCATCTGTCTCACCCTCCCAAAATGCTTGGATTACAGGTGTGAGCCACCACACCCAGCCTGCAGTAAGAATTTATATTGGGATGTAGAAGTCATTTATTCTTCAAGATTGTTTCATATATTTGGTTTCCTGTATATATCTATATTGGTTTCAGAGTGGGGAGAATTGTCAATATCTACAAAAAACATAGCCAGGAATTTAAAGGGATTATGTTGAATGTCTTGTTCAACTTGTGGTATATTGTTATCTTAGAAAGATTAAGTATTTTTATCCTTGCTAATTAAATACGTTTCAATTATTTCAGATCTTGATTTCTTACAGTATTAAAAAAAATTCAGTGTAGGCCAGGCATGGTGGCTCCCACCTATAACCCCAATACTTTTATAGACAGAAGTAGGCAGATTGCTTGAGCCTAGTTGGATATCAGCCTGAGCAACATGGAGGTACTTTGTCTCTACAAAAAATACAAAAATTAATCAGGCATAGTAGCACACACCTGTGGTCCCAGTTACTGAGGAGACTGAGGCAGGTGGATTAATTGAGCCCAGGAGGTGGAGGCTGCAGTGAGCTATGATGACACCACTGCACTCCAGGCTGGGTGACAGAGCAAGACCTCACCTCAAAAAAATTAAATGTAAAATCTTTGCACATCTATTGCTTTTTCTAAATATTTTTGAAGCTATTATAAATTAAATTTATGCATTTTATTTTCATTGTTGCATACGTTCATTTATTTCGCTGTTGCAGATGTTGGCTCAGCTTTCATCCACAAATCCTCAGGCCACTTGATAGGGTGCACCCATAGGTACCACAGGGCAGCTAAGGGCAGGCCAGACCTTGCCTGTGACTCCGTCTGGGATTTACGTATAACTTTGTATGTGTATCCTTTATCTTGCGACACTGATCAACTTACTAATTCTAGTGGTATTTTAGTGAAACTCTTACATATTTTTATATAAAGGATTATGTTATTTGCAATTAAGACTGTTCTAGAAGTTGACACGTGAAAGGAGGGAGAGCAGTCAGGACTCCAGGAGGGCACGTGGACATGTTGCACTGAAGGAAGAGGCCCAGGTGATGGAACTTTAAAGCAACCTCACTTCCTTGGTAACAGACCCACCAGAACTTAAAACTCTGATAATCAGAAACCCTTATTCTAGATACAACCCTGTATCAAGCAAATTTAATGGGACATGCTCAAGAGCAAGACATTCTACTGCTATATCCTGACTTCCTGAGGCTCTCATCTATGGAGGCTCAAAGTGAGGACATTTTCCAGTGATGTAGACATTGGCTCAGCTCTTATCCACAAATCCTGAGGCCACTTGGCAGTGGGTACCTATAGGTAACACAGGGAAGCTCAGGGCAGACCCATCCAGGCCAGACCTCACCTATGATCCTATCTGGGAAACCCCACATCCCTGCCCACCACCGTGTACTGAGAGAGCAAGAGATGAGGGTTCTCTCTCTGGACAGGAGCAGGTTGTCAAGTGTTGGGAGCCTGGTGGACCTGCCAGGATCATATCCCAGGTCATGGCTAGCAGAATAAGTTGGGCATGGGAGAACAAGTTTGTCTACTCAGACATGAATCCCAAGACTTCGCACTGTAATCTGGTTTTCTCTCTGGCTGGAAATCTGCAGATGCTCCTGTGTGCCTGATCTGGGGAACAGAATTTCTAACTGGGTTTTCCCCCTGTAGAGATAGCCAGAGAAGTCACTGACACCTCTTGGTCAAGCTGCTGGGCACTCTCCTTGCAAAGCTTCACGCAGATCGGTAGAGATGAGTGATAGGTTCGACCACTCCATCTCCTTCGACAAAGTGCAGGAGTACCAAACCACCAACCATGGCCAGTGGTGGTCTGGGATGACAGTAGGAACAGAGGGGTCACCTCAGACAGAGATCCAAGATCAGGACAGGCCCAGGACTCAGACTCAAATATGGAGTCTCCATTGCTTCTGTCCTAGGGCTTTCACACCTAAGCAACCCACAGTCCCCTCCCAAAAGAAATGATCTTCTATTCATCACCAATAGAAACTTGGTTTGGTGCTAAGTTCTTGCCCACACAGTAGTAGAGGAGAGAGTAGTAAAGAGGAGAGAAAATAGTTTCGTATTGTTTACACTGGGCCATGAGTACCTTTGCATGTTGCTACTATTTATATTTTGTTTTGGTTTTGGTTTTTGAGATAGTCTTGCTCTGTCACTCAGGCTGGAGTCCAGTGGCCTGATCTCAGCTCATTGCAGCCTTCACCTCCCAAGTTCCAGCGATTCTACTGCCTCAGCCTCCCAGGTTGCTGAGATTCCAGGCACACACCACCACACCTGACTAATGTTTTTATCTTTAGTAGAGATGGGGTTTCATCATGTTAGCCAGGCTAGTCTTGAATTCCTGCCCTCAGGTGACCTTCCTGCCTCAGCCTCCCAAAGTGCTAGGATTACAGGCATGGGCCACAATGCCCAGCCTATTTATATTGTTTTCAACACCCACCCCAGGTATTTCCTGTAGCAGGCAATTCCACCTCCCTGACAGACTTTTAAGATGTAAAAGCCCACACTCTCACTAGGGAAGTTTTTACACAAAAGAAGAGGGTTAAAAGAGAGGGAGGATGGCTAAGTTACTCTGTGTACTGATTATCCCACAGAACTCATTGGTGTAGCCTCATTAGGGCTGGAGCTGCAACCTCACATGTCTTCATTATATTCCACAAAGGAGACCATTTTCCTCAGCAGTTCAGCCTTGCAATGCAGGTGGAGCCTGAACACTACCATCTTCTATTTCCATTTCAGCCACTCCTCAGGAAACACCCTCTATATGCCCTAATAGTCTGTAACCATCTGCTAGGGCTTCCATAAACAGACTGAAGAACTTTAACAGAAGAAATTTAGTTTCCCACAATTCTGGATGCTAGAAATCCAACAACAAGCTGTTAGCTTGGGATGGTTTCTCTGAGAACTCTCTCCTTGGCTTGGAGAAGGCTGACTTCTATCTCTGTGTCCTTACTGCCTCTTCTAACAAAGACTCCAGTCACACTGGATTTGGGCCCACTCCAGTGAACTCAAAACTTATAACCTCTTTGGAGACATATGTCCAAATACAGTCACATTCTGAGGCACTCAGTGTTTGAACACAAACTTTGGGGAGGGGACATCTTTCAGCCCATTGAATGTTTTTTCCCTTGTAGATGACGGATTTCTGGGAGATTACTCAGTGAAGGGATATGCATATGTAAAATTGTAAGAGCTATAGCCAGATCACTTTCCAAAAGAGCTTTGGAAGGAACATTGCCACCAGCAATTTCTGAATATAGCTGTGTCCCTCAATCCAGATTCTCCTGGATGTTAACTTTAATTTTTTGCCAATATAGTGTCCATGTGGAAAATAAAATCATGTTGATTCATGTTGATTGCCAGGTTTCTGACTGAAATTTTTGAGTCGTCTTTCAATTGCTTAATACATATGTTTTCCCTGAGTCATCTGCTCAGATTCTTGGCGTTTAAACAAACTTTCTCCCATCCTAGACTCTCCCAGCATTTGCCCCCTTGTCATGGCTGGAATGTAGCTGCTTGGCAAGGTTCTTTTAATTTTAAAAATTTGGATTACTTAAAGTCAAAAAGGTTCTCCTAGGCTGTCTTGCCTTGTGAACTGTCTCTAAAATGGAAAATGGCGCTTTTTTTTTTTTTTTTGATATAATGGAGGGCTTTACTGAAAAGATTGACAAACGAAAAGAGATCTAAAACCCAACAGATTTTTTTGTTAAAAGGTTACTTTTCCTTGGAAAGAAAATATAGCACCACCAAGTTATAGCAATGCAAAAAACAGTTTATATGAACTTTCTGACTTTTGACAATGTCATTGTTTACGAATATAACTAAATTACTTTTGAGGTATTTTATAATACACATTGGGTATTTTAAAAAGTAAAAAAAAATACATATATGAATTCAGTAATGACTCAAATATTTTCTATTTAGTCGGATAAATTAATTGGCACTTAAAATAACTACACTTTATTCAGAAAATATCCAAGATAAAGAATATGCTATATAAAACAACCATTTAATAGTAACATGCTTGTAGTAGCTCAAAGCTGAACGTGATAAATGTACTTCAGGAAAATGTATTTATTATGGGCCTAGCTATATTCTAATTCTAAACTTACTTTTTTGGGGGGCGGGAGGGTGGAGTTTTGCTGTATTGCCCACGCTGGTCTTGAACTCCTTGGCTCAAGTGAGCCTCTCACCTCAGCCTCCCCAGTCACTAGGATTGAAGGTGAACGCCATCATGCCCGGATTAAGCTTACTTCTATATGAAAAATCACCAGACTAACTTTTACTGATTAGTGGTTCCACTAATTCAATTTTAAGACTACTAACAGAATTTTATAATATAAACACCTGCAATGTGACAGCATACATAAGAAAAATATTTTTTACAATTTTAGTAATTCAAACCAACACCTGCTGTAAGCTTAAAAAAAAATCACTTAAAAAATAGTTGGAAAAATATACACTTAACACTAGAATACCGTTGTGAAGAAAACACTTTTTATGACTTCAATGACAGGTTATTTTTAAGCAGCGGAACTCTTAAACACCTGTATATGCTTCAAAACACTGTCGACGATCTGATTTTCAATACTGTATTAGGTGTCATTAAGGAGACCACTGTTCTTTGCATCAGATCCTGTGTTGCTGTGGGAGACACGGCGGGGGGAAGCACTGGAGTAATGGATGCAAGTTACTGAAACACTGTCATACTGAAATACTGCTGGCTTCTAGAAGAATCTTCTGACATGCAGAATTAGACATCTGAAGTGTCGTTCCAATCAGTCACGGTTACTAAGCTGCTTTTTAATGTGCTGGATGCATTATCTTGAAGTCCTTCTCCCTTTGGCCTCTTAGAATTAAATGCACCCCAGGCATTTAGCACATGAGGAAAATGTGGTTCATTTTTCACAGGTGGAAGTTCCCTCTGTTCTTTCTCGTATTTTTTCTCCAAAGATATCTCTTCCTCTAGGGATAATATGTCCCAGTCTTCATCCTCCACATATGCACACTTTAGTTCTTGTAATTCTTCTTTTTTGATAAACATCTCAGGAACATTAATTCCACCAACTGGTTTATTCACACTTTTGCGATGTGAAAACATCTTTTGAACTTTTTCAGTCGGTGTTTTAATGGAGGCTCCCGCGGGCTTGAGATAATCATCAGTGTCCTCGATTTCACTTCCCTCAGTCTTGTCCACCTCACTTTTGACTGCATTCTTCCCGAAGCTGCCCTTCCTTTGGGATGGTGGCACAGGAAGTGGGCCTGGGAATGCGTATGCCCGGATGAGGTCGTTGTCCTCCTGCTCTTCCTCTGAACTAAAGGGAGGGGTCATAATAGTTGAAGACTTTCTGGGAAAATGATCTTCCATGATATTTTTCTTAATTTTTGAAACAGATGTCCTATCAGTAGAAACAGCTCTTTGTCTAATCAGTTGTCTGTTTTTGGTAGGAAGTTGTATCATTTTGGGTACTTCTGCAGTTGAAAGGGTATCCATTTGAGAAACATTGTACTTATCTGAAGACAGCAGTGCTTTCTCCTCAATTTTACAGCTGACTTGATGTTCAAGGAATTCTCGAATTTGATGAAAGTTAAGTATTTCTCTTTCTTGCTTATGTCTTTCTGATTCCACACTTTTTAGTACTCTATGCAATTGATCACTTGAAATACCATGTATGTCTGCATTAATCCCCAAGGTTTCCAGTTTCTCCATCAAGTTCTGCTCCACCATTGTTCTTAGTCCCTTAGTGAGGGAGGAGTTACTCTTCAAAGCTTTCCTTAAATGTGTTTTGTTATTTAATTTCTGTTCATTTTCCCTTCCATGCACCATTGGCAGACTTGATTTAGTTTCCAAAGTGTTCAGGGCATAGGCACAGCTGGAGCAGGTGGCTGAGATTCAAAAGACTGCCAGGCTAAAGGAGTTCCTTTGGATTCACTGACACTGTTTAATGGACTACAGGTAAACTTTTTAATCTGCTGTCTCTGAGTTAGAATCAGTTCATTCTGCTCCTGGGTTCTCTGCCCTAGCTCTTCTATCCTTTTCTTGTAGAAAACATTGCTTGCATTTAGATCATCTATCTTTGAGGTTCAACATTTTTCTATATGTGACCTGAGCCAGCCCTTCTCTTTCTTGCGTTCTTGATGAACAGCTTGAACTAGTGCTGTCCACTTGCTTTCCTGAATATCAAGAAGCTGCGTGACATCCTGGAAATCCTGGGGATATGGAGAACGGTCTTCTTTAAACTCGTGTGCATCTTTTAATGTGCCTATGTTGGACTTGATGTGCATATTCGACTTCTGGATTTCCGACAGTTGATATTCTAATGCTGAATTCTTTGAAGTTAATTCTTTAAATTGCTTCATAAATATCTCCTTGACTTTTTCCATTTCATTAACTAGTTTCTCCTTTTCTTCTTTCCACCTATCAAATAACTTCAAAAAGTCTTCCTCGTTTGTTTTCTGCATTTCATATTCCTTGGAGAATCTAACTGCACTGGCATGGTGTGCAGTCTCTAGCTCAGACCTGGTGAGCTGCAGCTCTTCCTTCAATATGACAATCTCACTCCAGAGCTTCTCAATCTGTGCATTTTTCTGACACTCAAAACGAGAATTTTCTTCAGTGTGGTGGCATTGAATGTGACTTTGTAGAAAAGCTTGGTTCATAAAGGCCTTGTCACAAAAATGACACAGGTAATAGTTGGCTCTGGCCTCGATCATCAGCTGCTGGAGATCGTCTTCTGGCGTTTGCACTCTTCCTTGAGCATCTCCATCTCTCACGCCTGCTTGGAGAGCAGCTTCTTGCTCTGCTGGCCCTCGCAGTGGCTCAGGCGCAGCTGCTCCTCCAGGTTGTGCAGCTGCGAGGTGAGGAACTCTTGCAAATGCAGCAGGTATTCCATAGTGAACTGCACCAGACGGATGAGCTTCAGCACCACCGGATCCACCCCCGACTGGCAGTGCGGGCACTTCTCGTCCTCCAGCTTGCAGAAGGTGATGCTCATGATGTTCTCCTGCAGCATCAGCATGTCCACGCCCCCGCCACCTTGTCCAAGTAGATGGCACTCAGCCGCCGCCAGTCCACCCTCTCCAGCCGCAGCCTGAACTGGAAGAAGGGCAGGGGCCCCAAAGCCGAACTGGGGGACGCACAAGCCATGGAGGCCACGCTGGCGGTGACGTCGGACTCCTCCAGGCCGCTGGAGAGCAGCTAGTAGACATGCTTCTGGAAGGACATCCTTGCAAGCCAATCCGCCGCCACTCTTGCTTAGGGGGAGCGAGTGGTCTCTACTCAGCCCGGGCCGCCTCCTGGGCCGCCGCCGCCACAGCCTTCAGGAACGGGAGAAGGCTGGGTCCCCTGCTTCCTCGGCAGCGGTGGCGACCTAAGATCTGGGCGTCCAGGAGGTTGCTATGGCAGCGCCCAGGTCGGGACCTGGAGCAAAGGGCGAGTTCACTTGCGCGCAGTCAGCGTGCTCCCAGGACCCTTGCAAACTTGGATCGGGGTTGCATTCTCGGTTTCGGAGAAGCTAAAATATTTCTAGCAGCAACTTGTAGATCTCAGATCTCTCATTTCCGTGGGTCTTCTGGGGGCCTCCAGTGATTACCACAGAGATCAAACTGAGGAAAAGCCAGACATTTCCCAATCCACCGGGGAATTTCTGCTTGGACCAGACATCAGGAATATTTTTTTCTTTCCTGACAGGTCTGTAGACTCTGGGCTCCATCCACTGGGCTGCAGGATCAGCGGAAACAAGGGCTGTGGTCTCTTGCTCACGGACATATTCCTGGCACCCCAGCTGCGTGCTTCTGGACAGGTGCCGGGCGCTGTAAGCAGGCGGGGGCGACACAGGGGACCCAGATCCCAGGGTCGCTGCTAATGCGGGCAGGCCCTGCGGAGGCCGAGGAGCAGCAGAGCGGAGAGAGGCAGACCAGCTCCTTCTTGCAGGGCACAGGGTGAAACTTGTCTCGTCTGGGCAAGTTGTGGCCAGGCGGGTCGCCTGGCACAGCTCTGGGTCCTTCCAGACTCCAGATCGCGGGCTACTCGGGATCCCCCACTCCCCTCCCGCCCCCTCCCCTCCACCATCTCCCTCTGGCTTCTTCCCTAGGTGTCCCAGTTCCTCTCAGAATGGGACTTCTTGAAGCCCTTTCAATCCATGTGAGGAGCAGATGCAGCCTCGACTAGCTTGAAGGAAATTTCTTGCAGCCTTTGCTACTTACGGTTCTCAGTTCTGACCCATGTGCTGTTGAGCAGACATTTAACATTGCAAAACTTGTGTTTTCCCAACTCTACAACAAGGTCACTTTATGAGGATTCGCTGGGATAAGTCTCTTCGTACAGGCTGTTAATATAGGTGGGTGCTGTTGCTCCACAGATGACAAAGTATCATGAAGATGTCTTGAAGATGTTAATGGCTTAATTATTCTACATATCCGCATAAAACTTCGTTGTGGTTGTTGCCTGTGTTGCAGATGAAGTTTTGGTCTTGTCACCCAGGCTAAAATACAATGGTGCAATCTTGGCTCACTGCAACCTCCTTCTCCTGGGTTCCAACGAGTCTCCTGTCTCAGCTTCCTGAGTAGCTGGGATTACAGGCACCCACCATTTCACCTGGCTAATTTTTTGCATTGTTAGTAGAGATAGGGTTTCGCCATGTTATCCAGGCTGGTCTTGATCTCCTGACCTCCGGTGATCCATCTGCCTTGGCCTCCCAAAGTGCTGAGATTACAGGCATAAGCCACTGTGCCTGGCCCACATACATCTTTGGAAGCCTAGAACCTTCTTCACCATGGACACATAAGTCCTGCACATGCACAAGTGTCTGAAGAATAGGAGCTTCCCTGTGTAAGTCCCAGCCCCCAGTCTGCCAGTGGTTCACAGTGCTGGCATTGAGCATATGTCTCTTCTTGTTCCACTCCATATGAAAGTAAGTCTACCCTAAACCTTGAGATGAGAATTATGCAGATGCTCCCAGCCAGGTACAAGGGAGAAACTGAATGAGCTTCTGGTCCTGGACTTCCAAGTTGAGCCATCTTCTCCTTTACCACTTTCCTGGGCTCCTAACAGTACCTCACCCCAATCCACAGTTCCTGGGCCAGGTATTTAGTAGGTGTCTGTCTTCTTCAAGACACAGTGATGACTCTGCAAGCTACTAGGTGTGTACTAAGGATATCACAGCAGCCTTATCAATCTGTCTATGCCTCAGAAACGTGGGAAGATGAATCTCATAGAGTTCTTGTAGGGACTAAATGGCATAAGACACAGCAAGCAGATGTCTGGTGCCTGGCTCTGTACAAAGGCTGCTTAGGATTTTCTGGTTGCTTATATAGACATTTTTCTCTTTTTGCACAAGAAGTTCTCTGACTCATTGGCCTGTGTTCCTTTGCATTTGGAACACCACATAGAAAGCAAAGCTGTTTTTGCATTCGTAAGCTACATTTGAAATTCCTTCTTACTGGATTTTGTCCTTGACACAGAGTAAACAAACTTCCCAGGGTTCTGAAACAGCAGTCCCTATCCAACTTAGATATCTGAGGAGGTTCTCACTGAGATTTGTTTTTTCGATACATATATTTTAAGCATAATGTGTAAAGTCAGTTTTCTAGATGCTTGGCATAATTCAATAAACAAAGATGACAGTCCCTGGGTTCTAGATACTTACTGCTAATTATGGAGCTTCTGTTACACAGCTAGCACTGCCCTGTGTGTTCCTTTATGTGCCAAAACAACCTCATGATGGATGAAGCCTCTTATTGTTTACATAAACAAATTGGCTCAGTAAACTTGATTATATCTATTACAAAAGAACAATCATGAAAGAAAAAATGCCTTAAATGAAGTTCTTCAATTAAAAGAAAAACAATGGAATGTAACTTAAAACACTGTAGAAACACTAACACCTGAAAGTTATTTTCTGAGCACTATTCAGTCTCATAAAAGTCATCCTTATAATCCCATAGGATGTCATATAAAGAATACTTCATGAAAATTGAAATGAGAAAATTATATATATTACATCCGCAGTAAGAAACAGGCAAGAAAAAGACAGAGGATTTCCATGGAAATTCTGAGCCAAGGGACCATAAAGGTTTAGATAAATGAATTCAATAAAAAGAAGAGAAAATAATTTTGCTTTTAGAACCATTAAGTTTTTTCTGCCTAGTAAGTGATCAACACTTTCAAAAATTATCTGTATTTATCTAAGGTTTGTCTTTTCTTCTCAAAATAGGCACACACATACACAAATTAATTACATTTGCCACAATCTCTTACACCTGAAGTTTATCTGTAAAGTGATATATTTGTATATATAAACCCAAGCAAACCAAAACTAAAAATCTGTGTTTTGTAGACTAGAGTGGGCATGTTCAGAAAAATATAAAGTAAACATTTTTTAAAAGTCATTCAGAATTTGGAAATATGTGAATATATTTTATTATAGTCTTATATAATCTTTATTATGACCATCAAAATGATATTGTAGTTACAAAAAATTATAAAAATATTATCTCTGGTAACAACATTCCACTGGGAAAAGAATTATGAAAGATGTCATTGTACTGTGTTATTCTTCACGATGCTATTCAATAGTATATTTCTACCATCAGTTACCTACGACACGGGGGAAAGGTAGGATAGGTTAATGTTGGTTGTAGGATGCATTTCATTCAATGAAAAACAGTCTTAATAAAAACAATTTTATTCCATTAAAATAAATTAAGCTCAAACATTATCTCAAAAAGCATTTCAAGCTCCATTGCATTTCATTATTTTAATGTGTAACTAGTAAAACAATTTACTTATAAGATTAAAATGTTTCTTTTCTACTACAATGCAGAATAATATTACCCTGAAAAAAATACCTCATGAGTCACTTACAACACTGTTATAAACAGCCTCTTCACCTAGATTTTCTTTATGCATCTTACATTCAAGTGTCCTTAGTGTTCTATAGAAAAGTGTATTAATGGTGCTAACCTAATAGAGAAAGATGGCTCAGAGCTCTGATGCAGAAGCTATTAACCACGTGCTTTCACATAAGCACTAGAAATGAAAATACAACATCAAGGAATTTGTGAGTTTAATTTGTAAAAATATTTGCTTTGCAAAATAACTAAAATTATTTCAGTTCCAAAGAGTATAATTTGAATGCAATTATACTTGTCCAAAAAAGAGAAAATTAACCTCTTTCTCCATTTAAACTTACGTATAAGTAAGCAAATTATTTTAAACTATTCTCTATAATCAACCCTGGTTAAGAGTAATGTCTCAAACTGTTACTGCCTTAGTGCTTTTTACTGTCAATCTATGATGTTTACTTGGGCTTGATTTCTAATTTACTTTTTCACATTTCCAAAATCTGCATAATATATTCTAGTAGAAACTCTGCAGTGTTTTCTAAGATATGTGTAGGAAATAAAAGCTTTTTAACATTAATTACATCCATAGGGTTTCTCCCCAATATAAGTTTGAGGCACTCCTGGAGAGTTTCCCTTTAGTATAAATTTTCCAGTGTACAGTAAAATCTCTGATATAGGTAAGCTATTGTGCCTTTTTTTATATTTGTAATGTTTTTCTTCAGTGAAATTATCTTGTGCCCATTAAGGGTTATATTTTGTGAAGGATTCTTCAACAGTCATTACATTTCTACCACTTTTATTTAGTATTAAATTACTGAAGTAGATTGTGATGTCAGCGCATTCATTAATGATTTTGCCGTATTCCATACCTTGGATGGGTTTCTCTCCAGAATGAATTCACTTACATTAAAAGTTAAGCACAAATTGAAACCTTTACTACATTTCTTATCATTGTAGGGGTTATCTATCATGAATAATCTTACATTCAGTAAGGATTGAGCATTGATCAAAGACTTACCATATTCTTCACATTTCTAGGGTTTTTCTCCAAATGAATTATTTTATGTTTAGTAAGATTTGAGAACCAGTTAAAGGCTTTGCCACAATTTTCTCATTTGTAGGATTGTTGTCCAGTATGAATTATCTTGTGTCCAATAAGATGTTAGCTCTGGTTAAAGTTTCTGCCACATTCTTCACATTTGTAGCATTTCTCTCCAGTATGAATTATCTTATGTTTAGTAAGGATGAAGTGATGCATAAAAGTTTTTTTCACATCCTTCACAATTGTAGGATTTTCCTCTTTGTTATCATATTGAGAAAAGTATGAGAACCAGTTAAAAGTTTTGCCACATTTTCACATGAGTAGGGTTTCCTTCCAGTGTGAGTTATCTTGTGTCTAGTGAGATGTGAGCCCTGGTTGAAAGCTTTGACAGATTCTTCACATTTGTAAGGTTTCTCTCCAGAATGAATTACCTTATGTCCAATAAATGATGAGCACTGATTAAAGACCTTGCTACATTCTTCATATTTGTAGGATTTCTCTCCAGTATGAATTCTGTTATTTTGAGTAAGGTTTGAGAACCAGTTAAAGGCTTTGCCACATTCTTCACATTTGTATGAGTTCCCCCTGTACACAAAAGTAAAACTTTGTAGTATTACAATTATTAGGCAGAAAACAATTGTGCTTTAAAATTTGAAAGATATGAAAATTAAAACAGCCATAAATTTATGATGTATTTTGTGACATTATAAGTTGAGGACAGATAAAATGAACAAGATGTTTCCATATGCAACTGAGTGCAAGTTGTTATTAGTTTAAAACATGCTGTTGTAACTTTAAGAGATTCAATCTAATTTAAATGGTAACCATAAAGAAAATGCAGATACAAAAAAGAAAATAAAAAACAAAGTATGCCACTACATATATCCACAAGACACAAAGGAATACAAAGTAAATAGGGACAAAATAGCTACAAGAGCCATATATAACAATAAAATGGTAATTGTAAGTCATTTCCTTTCAGGAAAATACTTAAATATTCATGAACTAAACTTCCCAATCAAAAGGGAAATGTTAAATAAAGGATATTTTTTAATTTAGAAAACAAAATCCATGCTTGCCATGTCTCTAGGAGACTCACCTGAGATCTAATGATGAAAATAGACTGAAAGTGGCAGGATGGAAAAAACATCCCATGCAAATGTTAACCAAATGAGAGGTGGAGAACTAACTACATTAAGTCAAAAGCTGTCACATTTAATAAAATGTAGTTTAAGTCAAAACTCAACAAGAAACACACAAGGACATTAAATTATAATAAAATTGTTCATTGACTGGCAAACTATTTATATCTCCTATCAGGGTTCCCAAATATATAAACCAAGCACTGACAGAAATGAAGTAACATAATAATAGGAGAATATTTTAATAATTTTGGTAATGAATAATAAAATATGACAGAACATTAATAAGGAAACAAGGACTTGAAAGCACCATAAAACAATTACACCTAAAAGACATATACAGAACACACCACACAACAGCAGAATACACAATCTTTTCAGTAGCTCCTAAGAAAATTCTCCTAATTACAATACCTGTTATCTTACAAGACAAGTCTTAATAAATTTTTAAAACTTGAATCTTACACACTATTATTTTTGGCTAAAACTCTATGAAACTAAAAATCACTAACAGAAGTAAAACCAAAAAATTTCACAAAATATGAAAATTAAACAATATACTCTTAAGCATGCTCCTGTTCAAAGGTTGGAAGACTTAATACTGTGAAGATAGTCATACTGTCCAAAGTGATCTATCTACACATTCAATACAATCCCTTTCAGACTCCAAATTTCACTTTTCCAAAAATAGAAATACAACCCCCCAAAAATATGGAATATCAAGAAAAACAAAGAGCTTGACTATTTAAAAAAGAAAATCAATATCGGAGGTGTCGTGCTTAATGATTTCAAAATACAGAATGAAGGTAGGGTAATCAAAGCACTTTGGTACTAGCATAAAAGTAAAATCCTACATCAATAAAACAGAATGCAGCACAAATAAAATCTCTCACATGTATGGTCAACTGAGTTATTAACACCATTTGTTGTGGCATTATTCACAAAAGCCAATAGGTAAAAGCAAACCAAGCTCCCTCACCAAATGAATGGATACATATAATTTGGAATATAAAAATAATGGAATATTATTCAGCTTTAAAAAAATATTTTAACATTTATTATAAACATAAATCTTGATGATATTATGTTAAATTTAATTAGCTGGTCAAAAAAAGAAAAATGCTGTATGAATCCACTTATATTACTTTTTTAAAAAAAATGTAAAATGGATAAATTCCTGGAAACATACAACTTCCTAAGACTGAACCAGAAAAAACTAGATATCTTAAATAGACAAAAAAACAAGTAATAAAATTGACTAGCAAAATATTTTCAAACAAACAAACAAAAAGAACAGATGGGTTTACAGCCACATTTTGCCAGAAGTACGAAGAAGGGCTAAAACCAATCTTACTGGAACTATTCCAAAAATTTATGGATTTTTTTGGATTGGAAGAATCAATATTACAAAGACCATACTAACCAAAGCAATCAAGCAATCTACAGATTCAAAACATTTCCTACCAAATTACCAAAGTCATTTTTCACAGAATTAGAAAAAACAATCCTAAATGTAATATGGAACCATAAAAAGCATCCAAATAGCCAAAGCAATCCTAGGCAAAAAGAACTAAGCCAGAGGCATCATGTGTCTGACTTCAAATTATACTATAGTGCTATACTAAATAAAACTGTATGGCATTGGTACAAAACATACAGATAGATTAATGGAATGGAATACAGTCCATTCCCAGCAAAGACACAACCAAAAAAGAGAGAATATTGTAAAAGAAAAAAGAATAAAGAGTAAGTAATAAAACCACATGCCTCCAGTCAAGTGATCTTTGACAACATTGGCAAAAGTAAACAATGGGGAAGGGCATTCTATTCAATAAATGTTACTGGAAAAATTGACTAGGCAAAAGAATGGAACAATCCTCATCTCTCCTCATATACAAACTTTTATTCAAGATGCATTAATAAGTTAAATAAAACACCAGAAGCTATAAAAACCCAGAAGAAACTTGAGAAAAAACTCCTGTAGACATTGGCCTAGAGAAATAATTCATGATCTGGACCTCAAAAGCAAATGCAACAAACAAAATATACACAAAGGGGACTTAAACTGAAGAGCACAGTAAAAGAAATAGTCAACAAAGTAAACAGGTAAACTACATAATAGGAACAAAATATTTGCAAACTTTGCATCTGACAGAGGACTAATATCCAGAATCTACAAAGAACACAAACAACTCAACTACAACAAAGAGTAAACAACCCCATTTTAAAAATGCAAAGGATATGAACAGACATTTCTCAAAAGAAGACATACAAGTGGCCACCAAATATGAAAAATTGCTCAACATCACCAATCATCAGAGAAATTAAAATTAAAACTGCAATGAAGTTTGCATGCAGTGGCTCATGCCTGGAATCCCAACACTTTGGGAGGTGGAGCCAGGTGGATCACCTGAGATCAGGAGTTTGAGACCAGCCTGACCAATATGGTGAGACTTCATCTCTACTAAAAATACAAAAATTAGCCAGGCATGGTGGCAGGATCCTGTAATCCCAGCTACTTGGTAAGCTGAGGCAGAAAATCGCTTGAACCCAGGAGGCAGAGGATAGAGTGAGCCAAGATCATACCACTGCACTATAGCCTGGGTGACAGAGTGAGATTCTATCTCAAAAAACAAAACAAAACAAAAAACCCACACACACAATAAGATATCATCTTACATAGTCCAAATGGATATTACTAGAAACACAACAGAAGTTAATGTGGATGCAGAGAAAAATGAATGCTTATTCACTGTTGGTGGGAAAGTAAATTAGCACAACTTCTATAATAAACAACATACAGCTTTCTCAAGCACTAAAAATAGAGCTATTATTTGATCCAGTGATTATACTAGTAGGCATCTACCTGAAAGAAAAGAGATTATGTAAAAAAGTCACTTTCACCCATATGTGTATTGCATTCCTACTCATAATGGTAAAGTCATGGAATTAACCTAAATGTTCATTAACGGTGGACTGGATTTTTGAAATGTGGTATATCTACACCATGGAATACTATGCATCCATAAAAAATGAAATCATGCTCTGTGCAGTAACATGGATGCAGCTGAGGCCATTATTCTAAGCAAAATAACTCAGAAACAGAAAATCAAATGCCACATGTTTTCACTTATAAGCAGGAGCAAACAGTGAGTACAACAGAACAAAAAGATGAAAACAATAGATAGTGGGACTCCAAAAGTGAGAGAATGGGAGGAGGCTGATGGTCAAAAAATTATCAGTTGGTAGTGAGCCATGATGATGCCACTGCACACCAGCCAGGGTGACAAAGCAGAAACGTATCTTAAAAAAAAAAAAAAAAAAAAAAAAAAAAAAAATCTGTTGAATACAATGTTTACTATTTCAGGGATAGGTACACTAGAAGAAAAACCAAACCTTAAATGGATATATTACACAATATAGCTATTTGACAAATATGCACATATAACCTATGAATCGAAATTAAAAATGAAGGAAGTTTACAGTAGGAAACACCTACATTTTTAAAGAAAAGATCTCAGTTGTGCGTGATGGCACATGCCTGTAGTCCCAGCTACTCAGGAGGCTGAGGCAGAATTGCTTTAACCTGGGAAGCGGAAGTTGCAGTGAGCCAAGATCACACCACTGCACTCCAGCCTGGATGGCAGAGAGAGACTCCATCTCAAAAAAATCAAACAAAAAAACCCACACAAACAACTTAATTTTAAATTTAAAAAAAAAAGCCCTATAAATAGCAGAAGGAAATAAATTACAAATATTAGAGCCCAAATAAATAAAATAGAGAATAAAAAAACATTTTAATCAGCAGGGCATGGTGGCTCACACCTGTAGTCCCAGCACTTTGGGAGGCTGAGGCAAGCAGATCTCTTGAAGTCAGGAGTTGGAGACCAGCCTGGCCAACATCGTAAAATCCTGTCTCTACTAAAAATACAAAAATTAGCCAGGCGTGGTGGGGTGCTCCTGTAATCCCAGCTACTCAGGAGGCTGAGGCAGGAGAATCTCTTCAATCCAGGAGATGGAGGTTGCAGTGAGCTGAGACTGTGCCACCACACTCCAGCCTGGGCAACAGAGTGAGATTCTGTCTCAAAAAAAAATAATAATAATCAATGAAGTCAAGAGTTAATTTGGAAAAAAAACAATCAAAATCAAAGCCCTTACCTAGACTAACAACAAAAAGAATATGTTAATAATATTAGAAATGAAAGAGATGACATTACAACTGAACTTACAGAAATAAACAGAATCATAAGAAGCTAATATGAACCGTTATACACCAACCAACTTGACAACTTAGAATAAATGTGGAAATTACTAGAAATATATAATGTACCAAGATTGAATGAAGAATAAATAAAGAACTTAAAGATACCAATAACAAATAGAGAAACTAAAGAAGTAATTTCTCAAAACTCCGAGATATAGCTTAGGACTGGATTACTTCATGAGTAAATTCTACCAAACTTTCAAAGAAAATTTAACATAAAATATCCTCAAATTCTTTGAAACAACAGAAAAAAGAGGTAGCACCTTCAGAGTCATTTTATGAGGCTAGCATCCCCTATATCAAAGCAAGAAAATATACTTTTGAGAAGAAAATTAGAGGCCAATATCCTTGAGGAACACGGTGAATGAATTAAATCTAAATAAATCTGGTTACAAAAAATTGATTCTCAGCAAAAGTTTTTCAAAATTGAAAAAATTAAAATGTTGTCACATAGCATTCTGGATAAAAACTCATTTATAGCCTCTGTCAGGTATTGTTACTGAAGCTTACATTAATTAAGGAGTTTGTTTGAGCAGTAGTTTCTTCATTTTTTGGGAACCGATATATCCAGATGCCATTGCTAACCAATTCAGTCATTATCTTACTCTTTAATATCTGTAAATCATGTTTAGAAACTGTGTCTGCTTTGGCAATCAGCGGTATAATGTTCACTATCATAAAAGAAGACAAACAAAATCTCGGCATCAAGGATTCATGGTTCATTCTGTAGTTTTCATAGAAAAGCCCTCACAGTCTCTGACAACAAACTCTGTAACTAGGTAATCACTGGCTGTATTGCTTTTCTTAAATTATCAATACTTCTGAAGATTCACATTTTATCCAAATTCAAGTTTAGAAGTCTCAATCTTGTTTCTCTTTCAAAACTCCCTTACACCGCTACACATATGGAGGTAGTAAAATGTAATAGTAGGACAATGTAAGTTATTTAATTTATTTTCAATTTTATTTCTTATTAAGCTCAGTGATAAAAGGAAAAAATGAAAGAACTTTCATTAAAATTGTGGAAGGGAATTTGTCTTTCTACTTTTTACATCACTTTTTTCATCAATCAATTTTAATTAATGTTCCATTTTCACACACTCTTGCCCCACCTAGATGTGTTTGCAGATAGATTTGCTTTGGTTTTCCAAAGATCACCTAAAGAGAATACAGATATTTTTGGTTACCATATTCTTTTTTTTTTTTTTTTTTTTTTTTTTTTTTGAGACAGAGTCTTGCTCTGTCACCCAGGATGGAATGCAATGGCATAATCTAGGCTCACTACAACCTTTGCCTCCTGGGTTCAAGCAGGTATCCTGCCTCAGCCTCCCAAGTATCTGGGATTACAGGCACCTGCCATTACCCCCGGCTAATTTTTGTGTTTTTAGTAGAGACGGGATTTTACCATGTTGGCCAGACTGGTTTGAAACTCCCGGCCTCAGGTGATCAGCCCACCTAGGCCTCCCAAAGTGATAGGATTATGGGGTTGAGCCACTGCACCCAGCCTGGTTACCTTATTCTAAAGGCCGTGTGTGTGTGTGTGTGTGTGTGTGTGTGTGTGTGTGTGTGTTAGAGCACCTTGCAAACAAATATATTTTTCTTTTGTATAAAGACATTATTTCCACATTGGGAGTTGAGTATTTGCATATTTCAGGTCAAATTTTTCCAGAAAATTTTTTCCTAGTGCTTCAACATGATCACTCCTGTCTTTTGCATTTGCACCTAAATAAACTTTGTAGAAAATAACAATATAGAACATTAAAAAATGTTTTACTGCTGTTAAAATATCTTATTAAATTACAGCTCCACAAAATCAACATCTGTAATATAGTATAAATACATAAATACAAATTTTAGGCAGACTTTTTTTGTTTTAGATTGCTCAAAGCACATCTTTTAAAAAAATCCATGAACAGGCCTTGAGGGGTGTCTTATGTCTGTAATCCCAGCACTTTGGAAGGCCAAGGTGGGTGGATCACCTGAGGTCAAGAGTTCAAGACCAGCTGGCCATGACAAAACTCTATCTCTACTAATAACACAAAAATTAGTCAGGTGTGGTGGTAAGTTCCTGTAATCCCAGCTACTCAGGAGGCAGAGGCAGGAGAATTGATTGAACCTGGGAGGCAGAGGTTGCAGTGAGCCAAGATCCTGCCACTGCACTTCAGCCTGGGCAACAAGAGCAAAACTTCATTTAAAAAAAAATCCATGGACAAATCCAGGGCTGTCATATTATAGTATAGATGTTCAAAATTGTGTAAATTTTAATATCTAAAAATAAAAGTTTCTCCAGTAAGGACCAGACAACTGCTAAAGTAGATTCAAGCCTAACATAAATGTTTAAGGTCATATTAGTTAGAAAGCTGGAAAAGACATTCTCCAGTGTGTGGGGTCCCTCAGCTCCCCCTGCCTTCTTCCTTGTCCTGACCAAAAATCACAGAGTACCTTGGCCTCTACATGACCCAGCCAGCTGAAGAGTTTTCCCAGCAGGCTTGAACCAAAACTGGGACCTTGAACATTGCCAGCCACTAATCAACATATCTAGATAGTTCCCAAAACACTGCAAGAAACAGGTCCCCAGCCCTGAGCCAAATTTCTTAAACCCTCATAAAAACTCCATAACCTGCACTTTGGAAAGCTGAGGTGGGAGGATTGCTTGAGGCTAGGAGTGCAAGACCAGCCTGGCAGCATAGACCTTGTCTCTTCAAAATTTTTTTTTAATTAGCCAGATTTAGGGCCAAGAACTGTGGCTCACACCTGTAATCCCAGCACTTTGGGAGGCTAAGGCAGGTGGATCACCTGAGGTCAGGAGTTCAAGATCAGCCAGGCCAACATGGTGAAACCCTGTCTCCACTAAAAATACAAAAATTAGGTAGGCATGGCGGTGGGTGCCTGTAATTTTAGCTACTTGGGAGGCTGAGGCAGGAGAATCACTTGCATCCTGGAGGTGGAGCCAAATCATGCCATTGCACTCCAGCCTGGGCAACAAGAGCAAAACTCCATCTGAAAAAAATAATTAGACAAGTGTGGTGGCAGCACCTGCAGCCCCAGCTACTCTAGTGGCTAATGTGGGAGGATCACTTGAGCCCAGGAAGTCGAGGCTACAGTTAGCCATGATATCATGACAAACAAAAACAAAGAAACAAAAACCAAAGAACAACAACAAAAACTCCATAACCTGACCTCTTCACTGTGAACGAAGCTGAATAGCACACCTCTTTTCTCCCACTGCCCACCATGAGGACTGTCGCAGCACTTGTAAGCTCCCTCATAAACACCTTGGAATGATCACCCTTGCATTTTAGTACTTTGGCCTGTGGAATTCCAACCAGTCTCATCTCAGGACCATTTTGGGCACTACCCTGTGGGAATTCCCCTGCTGCCACTTTTGGGGCAGCCCCAGCCAGCCTTGAACTTGACATGACGTAACATAGTGTTGGTAAATCATTAACAGAGAAAGAGAAACTTTTGGCTGGCTTGGCACTGTGCCTCACACCTAGAATCCCAAAACTTTTGGAGGCCAAGGTAGGTGGATCACCTGAAATCAGGATTCGAGATCAGCCTGGCCAATATGATAAAACCCCATCTCTACTAAAAGTACAAAAACTAGCTGGAAATTGTGGCTCACGCCTATAATTCCAGCTACTCAGGAGGCTGAGGCTGGAGAATCACTTGAACCCAGGAGGTGAAGATTGTAGTGAGCCGAGATTTTGCCTGGGCGACATAGCTGCACTTCAGCTTGGGCAACAGAGAGACTCTGTCTTTAAAAAAAAAAGAAGAAGAAATGGGAACTTCTTATGCCAATAATTCCTCAGATGTTCAGATTTAAGGGGAAAGGCATTCATAGCAGCAATTGATCAACTTGAAAAAGAAGACAGCCAGGCGCAGTGGCTCACGCTGGTAATCTCAGCACTTTGGAAGGCCATTGCAGGCAGATCACCTCAGGTTAGGAGTTCGAGACCAGCCTGACCAACATGGTGAAACCCAATGTCTACTAAAAATACAAAATTAGTCAGGTGTGGTGGCAGGCACCTGTAATCCCAGCTACC
>PVKV010015834.1:0-30062 GCA_004027835.1 Alouatta palliata
GGGGCTAGGAGGGGCCTGGGGGCCGCTCAAATCAGGACAGAGAAGATTGGAGAAGATGCTGGTTCGTGTGGAAGTGCAGGGAGCTCCCTGCTGGAGTGCCTTTGGGGTGCAGACAGGGAGACGCTGAGTGGACTTGATCAGAACAGTCCCTGCGGGCACCACACCACCTCCTGTGGTCACCCCTGGTGGGAGGGAGGCCCAGCAAGGAGACCTTGACCCTGCTGCCCTGGGGCTGGGGCCGGTGCCCTGGACAGTGTCTGCTCCTCCGTTTCCATGGAACCACCATCCTCTCGGCCCTCCCAGCCGCCAGCCACTCGCCCTGGAGCAGAACCCTGTGAGGGCCTGCCACATGCAGGGGGACAGGTGTATCACGTGGGGTGGGATCCAGCTCATCGCTGGGCCTGGGGTTCCACTGTCGTCCTCTTAGGGCAGGGAGCTGTCTCCCAGCCCTGCAGCCTCTGCTTGGATGGAACCTGACCCGTTCCTGCTACTGAAACCCAACTCAGGAGTTTTTCCAGGTGCCCCCTGGACCCGTAAAGGCTCAAAAGAAGCCAGGTTGGTGCCAGGCCCAGCTCCGTCTCCCACCTGCTGGATGCCGCCTTGGACCCCCTCATCTAGAAGGGGTGCCAAGTGCCAGAACAGCATCCCAGATCAGGGGCACTCAAGGGCGACAGCATCCTCCAGGTGTGGACTGCAGGGTAGGCGGGTGACTGGGCCCCTGCTCCTGGCCCAGGGCAGCGGAAGGGACAGAGCCAGACCTTCCAGCACCCCCCTGCCCCACGAGGCTGTCTCCTCATCCCCCAAGTGGGCAGAAGATCCCTGCCTTCCTGCCCCTCTGGCTAAGACAGTGAGTATGGGACCCTCCACGAGAACAGCCCCATTAACAAAATGAGGCTCGAAAGAGTTGAGAGCACTTGGGGGGACCAGGTTTGTCAGGCAGGGATTGCACCAGGCAGAGGGTCAAGACTTTGGAGAGGACCTGGCCAGAGCCCTCGTCTGCACACAGGGAAAACCAAGGCTCAAAGACAGGGCAGAGCTCGGACCCTCAGTTCCCAGTGTGGTGCTCGCAACCCTCCCAGCACTGTGTGTGTGCAGTGGTGCCCGCCAGGGTGGGCAGGGGGTGTCCACGAGCACGACTACAGCAAAGCCAGAGGCCGAGAGGGAAGGGCCAGGGAAGACCGGCCAGCGCAAGGGGTCAAAGAGGCTGCCTTGATGACGTTCCTAGTGGACAAAATAGGACTGACAGCGGCAGACAAAGCCAGGCATAGCCCAGCACAGACAGAGAACAGTGCCGCCCGGTAGCTAAGGGTCAGAAAAATCATTTCTGAAAGACATCAGGGCTGGCTGCCAGGATCCTCTTGTACAGTGTCCCATGACTGGGAGTTGGGGACCTGAGTCCTAGGCTGGCTCTTCCCGGCCTCGAAAGCCTGGCTGAGCCTCGGCTGCCTCCTTGGAAAATGAAGGGCTAGACCGAGGCCCTGGGAATCCTGGCTGTGCCCAGAGCCTGCTGTGCCAGCCCACGAGGAGAGCTCAGGGCTGGGGGTGCCAAGACAGCTTCTCCAGCCTCAAAGTCAAGTTACCCGGTGGGGGGAGGGAGACCTGGCACCTCCCCCACACTGAGGTCTGGCTTCTAGAATCTCCTGCAGAAACACGAACCCATCTCACTACACTGTACACACAACGTCCTTGGAATTAGAAATCAATAGCAGAAGCAGGCAGATTCAGCCTCCAGAGTCAGAGGGTCTAGGAGCCGACCGGAGCCAGGAGTTGCCGTGGGAGGCAGGTACGTGGGAGCCCCAGCACAGGGGTGGCCCCTCTCAGGCCAGGCCGGGCCAAGGCATCTGTGGGCCCCTCCATGCCCTGCTGGCCCCGTTGGCCTGGGCTCACAGCTAGATGGCTCCCTAGGTGGGTCACCAGGACCCACCCAGGACCTGCAGAGCACAGAGGTGTGGCCTGGCATCGGCATATTATTTTAAGCACAGATGGCATCTTTTAAAAAAAAGATCTCTCACAGAATTTTTAAAAATTAAGATGTAATTCACATACTTGGAATTTACCCCTTGAAAGTACAGACAGTTCAGTGGCATTCGGTCCACTCCCACGGTCGTGCAGTGCCAGGATTGCCTGGCCCACCGCCCGTGGGAGAACTACCATCCCTACAGCAGGCTCTCCTGTGCCCCCCTCCCAGCCCCCGGCGGCCCTCCCCTCTGCATTTCTGACGGGTGAGGTCGTAGCGCGCAGCCCTCCGCATCCGCTTCTTTCAGGCAGCAGCACGGTGGGTGTTTCAGAGGCGCCTCCGTGTGGCTGTACCTGCCGGTACCTCACGCCTCTCAAGCCTGGGCAACATTCCATGGCACGGATGGGCCACATTTTTAACCCGCCCACCAGCTGACGGACATTTGGGCTGATTTTATCTTTTGGCTATGATAAATAACACTGTAATCAACATTATTTACACGTTTTGTGTGGACCTGTTTTCAGTTGTCTTGGGTATCAGCCTAGGAGCAGACTTTCCGGGTTCTGTGGTGACATAGTTTAAATGCACGCCTTTGCCACATCTCATGATGAATTGCGATCCCACATGTTGGAGGTGGGGCTAGTGAGCGGTGTCTAGATCATGAGGGTGGCTTCCTCATGAATGGCTTGAGCCATCCCCTTGGTGAAGGGTGAGCTCTCACTCTGAGTTCCTGTGAGATCTGGTATTTAAACGTGTGTGGCACCTCTCCCACCTTGCAGCTCCCCCCTCACCAATTCCCCCCACCCACCGCTCCCCTCTCCTGCTTTCATCAGGTGACATGTCTGCTCCCCACTCACTCTCCACCCTGAGTAAGAGCGTCCTGAGACCTCCCCAGAGGCAGAAGCCCTTGTGCTTCCTGCACAGCCTGAAGAACCATGAGCCAGTGAAACCTCTTTTCTTATAAATTACCCAGTCCCAGGTACTTATAGCACCATAAAAACAGCTTAACACAAATGGTAACTCTATGTCTAAGCATACAAGATTAAGATTAAAAAATACATTCATACCGTCTTATGTATTGACCTTTACAGTTTCCTTTACTAGTGTTTTTTATTTCTTCACGTTGATGTGAGTTGCTGTCTGGTGTCTTTACATTTCAGCCTGTAGGCTTCCCAGAAGTATCTGCTCTGCTAGTGATTATCTCAGATTTTGTTTAAAAACTGTTAAAAAATTGATATATAGTATATATATACACATATATATAATTGTATTGATATTTAGATTTTTTAGCATGTACAAACATATATAATGCATCGTATTTATATAATTTTGTATTTTATCTTTTTATTTTGTTGTTTATTTTATTTATATGTATTAATTTCTCCTTTGCTTCTGAAGGGTAGCTATACTATTATACAATTCTTGGTTGGCAGTCTTTTTCTTTCGGCCCTTTGAATATGTCATCCCACTGCTTTCTGGCCTCATGATTTCTGATAAGAAGTCATCTGTTAATCTTATTTAGGATTCCTTGTATGAGTCCCTTCTCTCTTGTTATTTTTAGAATTCTCTCTGCTTTTCACTTTCACAGCTTGATTATGATGTGTCTGGGTGTGGATCTCTCTGAGTTTATCCTACTTGGAGTTTTTGAGCATTTAGGATGTGTAGATTAATGTTTTCCTCAAAATTGAGTAGGCTGTTATTTTTTCAGATATTCTTTCTTCCATTTCCTCTCTCTCTTCCCCTTGTGGGACTTCATGAGGTGTGTTTTTGTATGGTTGATGGTATCCCAGAGGTCTCTGAAGGTTTTGTTCATTTTTTATTCATCTTATTGTTGTTCTGTTTCTCAAACTGGGCAGGTTGACTTGTCTTCTTATTTGTTAATTCTTCTGCCTGCTCAAATTTCTGGTGCTCCCTACAATGAATGCTCATTTGAATTATTGTGCTTTTCAACCCCAGAATTTTTTAAAGAAATAATTTACATCTTTCTGTTACATTTTCTATTTGGTGATATGCTGTTCTCTTACTTTTTTTTTTTTTTTTTTTTAGCTCTGTATACATAGTTTCCTTTAGTTCTTTGAACATATTTAAAGCAACTGATTTAAAGTCTTTGTCCAGTAACTCCAATCTTTGAGCTTTCTCAGGGACAGATTCTATTGTTCGCGTTTTTCCCCATGTTTAAGACTTTTAAAAATTTCTTTGTATATCTCTAAAACTCTTCTTTGAAAACTGGACATTTAAAATAATATAATGTTGTAATTCTAGAAATCAAATTCTCTTCCCTTCCCAGAGTTTGTCGTTGTTTCCACTTGTTATTGTTGTTGTTTGTTTAGAGATTTTCTGAACAAATTCTGTCAAATCTATATTGTTTGTCATGTGCGCCCACTGAAGTCCTTGCTTACGTAGCTTAGCGGCCATCGACTAACCGAGCAGAGATTTCCTTAAGCGTCTGGAACTGAGGAGTCTGTCTTTGCTGAGGAGCTCCGTGCAGTGATGGGGCGTGCCGTCAGCACTCAGCCAGGCAGCTGTCAACTCTGCCTCCGCCTTTGCTGCCTGCCTGAAGATGAACGAGAGGTGAGCACATAGTCTTCTCAAGCCTGTACTGAGCGTGTGTGCAGCCCTGGGTGAGTGTGTGGCCTTCGAGTTTCCCAGGAATATGCAGGAGCTTTTCAGATCTCCCAGTGGATATCTCATTCCCCCACATTTTCCTTTTAAACATTTTTGTTAGTCTATTTTCCCCCCAACTGTTATCCACCACCTCAGGCACCTGCAATGTTAAATAAATAATTGCCTGGTCTTTTTCTTCTTCTTCTTTTTAACAAATGCCCTTGGGGAAATGGCTGTTCCCACTGGTTAAGCTCTGAGTCAATGGCAAAGATAGCCTTGTAGGAAGAGTCTTCTACGGAACAGCGAGGCAGCTCAGATAATGACAGTTCTCTGGGAAGAGGCTCTGGGGGAGCTCCGCTTCTGTTCTCCACCCCCGTGGCTACCAGGCTATTGCTTTCTACTGGAATTTCATTCCTCACTGCAAATCTTTGGCTAATTTCCAGATGTCTGAAAAAGCTGATTCTGATCATTTTTGCCAATGTTCTCATTGCTTTTATCAATGAGGCTTTTTGGATGTCCTTATTCTGCCATTTTGCAGTTGTCATTATCCATGATTTTAAAAACAGGCAAAATTGACATGCAATAAACATACATTTAAAGTGTGCAATTTGATAAGTTTTGACATATGTACATCACCACAATCAAGATAACGAACCTATACAGCACCCCCAACGTTCCTTCCTGCCCCTCCATGCAGCCCCGTCCCCCTCCTGCCCCTCCGCACAATCCCATCCCCAGGCAACCACTGATCTGCTTCTGCCACTATAGATTAGTTTGCATTTTCTAGAAACTTATGTAAGTGGAATCATCCAGTATGGGTTTTTTTTTGGGGAGAGCGGTCTGGCTTCTGTCACTCAGCGTGATTATTCTGAGATTTGTCTGTGCGGCTGTGTAGATCAAAGTCACATTCCTATTAGAATTCCATCGCATGGAGGGACCACAGTTTGTTTACCGGTTCCCTGTTGCTGGATATTTGGGTTGTTTCTAGTCGGTGGCTACTCCCAGGAAAGCTGCTGTGAACATTTGTGAATACTTGCAGACAAGGGTATATGGACGTATATGCTTTCATTTCCCCTGGGGAAGAACCTAGGGTCAAAGGGCTGGATCCTGTCATTAACTTTTTAAGACATATCATTAACTTTTTCAGAAACTGTCAAACTTCTCTGAAAAGTGGCTGTTCCGTTTTCCACCCCACCAGCAATATCAGCTTCTCCATATCCTCGGTTGTTTGATATCGTAGTCTGCTCAGGCTGCTCTAACAAAATACCACAGAATGGGGTTCAACCACAAAAGTTAATTTTCCTACCCTTCTAGAGTCTGGAAGTCCCTGACCGAGGTCCTGCTAGATTCGAGTCCCGGTGAGGGTTCTGTCCTGGCTTGTTGACCACCACCTTCTTGCTGTGTCCTCACAGGGCCTTCCCGAGTGCATGCATACAGAGAAGAAAGAGTAAGCTCTCTGGTGTCTCTTCTCATAAGGATGCTAATCCTACTGGATCAGGGCCCCACCCCTAGGACCTCATTTTACCTGAATTGCTTTTTTAGAGGCCGGTCTCCAATACAGCCCCACTGGGGGCTAAGGCTTCAGTATACGAATTTCAGAGGGACACAGACATTCAGCCCGTCACATACCACATCCTCACCAACACTTGATACTGTCAGTCTTTTTCATTTTAGCCATTTTAATGGGTGGACAGTGTCATTTCATGGGGGTTTTAATTTCCCTGGTAACTAATGATGCTGATCATCTTTTTGTGTTTTGATTTGAATTCCTATGTCTTCTTTGAGGGATTTTCTGTTCAAATCTTTTGCCCATTTTTTATGGTGTTTTCTTCTTATTGAATTTTGGGAGTTCATTAATACATGCTTATTAAATTCATTGTTTACAAATATTTTCTCCCAGTTTGTTGCCAGTCTCTTCATTCTCTTAAACATGTCTTTTGCAGAGCAGAAGTTTTAAATTTTGATGAATTTTAGTTTATTCATTTCTTTTGGTGTTGAATTTAGGAAATTTCTGCCTAACCTACAAAGATGTTCCCGTACGTTTTCTTGTGGAAGCTGTACAGTTTCAGGTCTTACATTTGGATCTATAGTCCATTTTGAGCTCATCTTTTATGTGGCCCCAGGGTATAGATCAATGTTCATTCTTCTCTGTGACTGTTCAGTTGTTCCAGCATCACTTTTCTTCACTGACACTCTTTTGTCAAAAGGCTCTATTTCTGGGCATTATATAAACACACTGTCTTGGTTACTACAGCTTTGTAAAGTCTTAAGATCAGCTAATGT
This sequence comes from Alouatta palliata, assembly GCA_004027835.1. Taxonomy (NCBI): domain Eukaryota; kingdom Metazoa; phylum Chordata; class Mammalia; order Primates; family Atelidae; genus Alouatta; species Alouatta palliata. The sequence continues at coordinate 6,845 of PVKV010015834.1, forward strand.
AAATCCTCCAACTTTGTTCTTATCTTCCAAAGATGTTCTGGTTACTATAGGGCCTTTGCCTTTCTATATGAATTTTAGAAGGGGTTTGTCAAATCCTCTTCCAAAAAAGAAAAGCCTTTTGAGACTTCAGCTGGGATTTTGCTGAATGGATAGAGCAATTTGGGGATAATCTCCATCTTATGTACACAGAGTCTCCGCCCATGAAGACGGTACAAGTTTTCGTTTCTTTAGTTTTTCTCAGCAATGTTTTCTTGTTTTGCGTATACAAGTCTTTCACACCTTCTATCAGATTTATCCCTATTTCATATTTTTTGATGTGATGATAAGTAGTGGCGTTCTTTCTATTTTAATTTCGGGCTGTCCGTTGCTGGGGTATGGAAATACCTCAGCTCTTGCATTGATCTGGACCATGCAACCTTGTGACGCTCACTCCTCAGCTCTAGCAGCTTTTTGTTTTGTGAATTCCATTAGATTTTTTGCATAGATGAACTTGTCATCTGCAAATAAAGACAGCATTATTCCTTTCTTTCCAATAGCGATGCCTTCCCTTTTCTGTTTTCCTTCCTAATTACCCTGGCTAGGACCTCCTGTACGATGCTGAATGGGACCATTGAGAGTGGCGTCCCTGACTGGATCCTGGCCTCAGGGGAAGCACCCAGTCTTTCACCCGTAGGTATGATGTCAGCTGTGGGGTGTTCAGAGATGCCTTTTATCAGGTTGGAGAAGTTCCCTCGACTCCCGTTTGCCAAGAGTGTTTTCAGAATGGATGTTGGAATTTGTCAGATGCTTTTTCTGTGTCTATTGAGAGAATCACATTGTTTTCCTTTCAGTTTGTTAATATGGTGACTTAAATTGATTTTTAAGTGTTCAATCCTTAAGACAATCCTGACGTATTGGGGAAAATTGCACTTGGTTCTATGTATTATCTTTTTCATGTGTTGTTGGATTGAATTATAGTAAGCTTTTGTTGGAACTTTGCATCTGTGTCCGCGAGGGGTGCTTGTTCCCGTTTTCTTCTCCTGTAACATCTTTGGTTTTCGTATCAGGATAATGCTGGCCTCCTGGAAGGACTTGAGAAAAATCCCTGCCTTTCAACTTTCGGGAAGAGCTTATGTAGAATTGCTATTAGCTGTTTCTTAAATGTTGGCCGCCTAAGCCGGGCAGTTATTTTGTATGAGGCCGCCTAAGCCGGGGAGTTATTTTGTATGTGAGAGGGGAAGATTTTTAACTACAGATTCAATTTGCTAGTCGGCCCTCTGCGTCTCTCCGGGGCCCTCTGCATCTCTCCCGGGTTCTTGCTGAGGGCAGCTGTCCTCGCTCATCCTCTGCCCTGCAAACGGTGGCTGCCTTGGTCTCCCCGATTCTCAGTGTCCTCAGCTTGGGAGATCCCCTGGCCCACCTGCGTCACCTCCCAGCGCTGTGACCTGGACACTATCTCCGGGTGGTTGGTTGGGCCCTCGGAGGGCTCATCTCGTCTGTGTCCCATTTCCTGGGTCACGGCCTTTTTTTGTCTGAGGCCCAGTGCCTTGAGGATTCTGGTTTCAATTATCTTGTCCCTCATTTACTTGTTTTGGGCAGCCAAGTACATTCAGTCCCTGTCACTCCACCTTGTCTGGAAGTGGAAGTATGGAAGTCTAGTATTTTGTTTCTTTCACTAGAATAGTCATTTAATACATGTTTATTGTAGGAAATCTAGAAATACAAAGATACATGAAGAAAAAGGAAGAAATCACTTACAGTCTCATTGACAGCTAACATGTTTGGTGTTCTCAACAGCACAATATCCTCAGCCCTGCTGAGACCCACCCAGTGGAGGGGTGCCCGGCACAGCGAGGCCAGTAGGCACAGACCTGTGTGGGGCCACTGCGGTTGAAGCCAGGTGAGACCTGGAGCTGCAGGGCCAAGGCACGGAGGGGCAGCCCTGCCCACCACCTTCCAGCCTCTCCAGCAACAGTCGGGGAGCCGGGACACTGCCTGGGACCCTGGGGCCAGGTCGTCTGTCTGGACAGTGGCCCTCAGGGAACACACCAGAAGGTGTGGTTGGGGCAGCGCCTCCCACTGAATCCACGAAAATTCGAGGAGCAGCGGCATCCAGCCCCTTCCACTGCACGCATCTGAATCTCCACGCACAGTACTTCCTTAGAGGCGATTTCTAAACAAGGAATTTCCAGTCAAACTGTGTGAGCCCGTCAGGCTCTGCCCAGTCTGCCAAGTGTCCCTGCAGGACCGCGTCACTTCTGACCAGATAAAGATTTGGGAACAGCACATGCACAGAGCGGCTGCGCAGGAGCTTCCAGCCCACGCCTGGGTTCTGGCCTGTTGTGATCAAGGACCCCCCATCCCACCCAACCCCAGCTGCTGCAGGAAGAGGTGGAGACAGTGGTCCTCACAGCAGAGGAGCCTCGAGCATGTGGGCCCTCAACCCCAGCGGGTGTCAGGGCTCTTGACACCAAAAGTCTACACACCTGGAGGGGCCTCCAGCACGTCCGCTCAGCGCCCCGGGGCTCCAGCAGGAATGGGGGCCACACACATCACGCCACCAGCACGCTGCACGAGCTTCAGCTTCAACCAGTCGCCACAGAGCAAGCAGCTGCAGCATCAGAAATGGACACTCTCAGCTCTGGAGGCCAGATCCAAAGTGGTTTCACCGAGCACAACTAAGGTGTCCTTGGGTCTGTGCTCCCCACAGCTCCTGTCACCCCAGCCCCGTGCTGCCCCCTTGGCCTCCCTCTCACTGCCAGCAGAGAAGCACATGGTCTTCTGGGGCACACCTCCCTCCTAAGGCCACCAGACCGCCGGGATGATCCGGGATAATCCCCCATCTCAGGCCTTTCACTGAATCCCCCCTGCAAAGATTCCTGCCAGGTGAGGTCATTCACATGTTCTGGGGATTGGGGCCGGGACATTCCAGGCTGTTACTCAGCCCACCACACAGCGAAAGCGCATGCTGCAGCATCGGAATCCAAGCAGAGAACGTTCAGAATCCGAGCAGAGAACTGTCAGAATCCCAGCAGAGAACTGTCAGAATCCGAGCAGAGAACGTTCAGAATCCCAGCAGAGAACTGTCAGAATCCGAGCAGAGAACGTTCAGAATCCGAGCAGAGAAAGAATTGTTCTTCAGCTCCTCTTGGGGCAGAATAGAGCAAGGGCTGAGGAGTGTCCCCATCTCACCTACCAGGGTCACCTCCAGACCCTTCAACACCCCAGGGTGACATTTCAGAGGCAAGGAACAGATGGATGGAAGTCGGGGGTCTGCGCCTGCAGGGAGTGACAGGCGGGGCTCAGGGCTGAGTGAAGGAAGCTCCGGCACACAGGTGCTGGCAGGAGGCTGCAGAGAGGAAGTGGTACCTAAGCCCGAAGGGAGCAGGCAGGTGGGTTTGGGAAGCTCAGGTGTCTGTATGGGTGTGTCCTCGGCTGACCCAAGTCCATTCCTGCGAGTTACCCGTCTCCCATGTGAACTTCCTCAGGCTGCCCCTGTCTCTGCCCCTGACCCACACCTAGAACTGAGGGGGATGCATCTCTAGTGCAAGGAGAAGAAAGAAAAAAGCCACGGCAGCTCTCAGAGGGCTGAGCCTGGGATCCCAGGAAGGCAACGGCAGGTAGAGGCCCTGCCCTGGGGAGGTGGAGGCAGGGTCAGAGGGGCCGTGATGGTGGGGCATTACAGAAACAACAGCCAGGCTAGAGATCCGGGGACCCTCCCCCACTGAGGACCAAGGCTGCCCCACACCCTGGGAGCTGTGCAACCAGCCAGGGAGGGCCAGCCAGTCCTGTGGCGGACAGAGCCGAGCTCACCCTCAGCTCTGCAGCACCACCAGGGCAGCCTGCTTCAGGGCAGGCTCACTCCTGGGGGAGCTGTGGGCAAGCAGGCCCTACCTCGGGGGCTGGCACCGCTGTGGGTCCCCTGGGTTTCACAGACCAGGTCCCAGGTCCGCTTAGTCCCCTGGCACCAAGCAGACCCGGGACCCGCACAGCCTGGCTCATCTGAGGGTGACACCGGTGGGCTCTGCGAGGTCTCCGAGCGCTGAGGGGACCTCCACCCCAGCCAGTGCCAGGGCTCTTGACACCATCGTGAGGAGAAATTCAAGGACGAGTCCAAAAATAGTGAAAGCACGGAGATTTATTGCAAAGCACAAAGTCTACACTCAAGCGGGGAGTTGGCGTGGACTCACAAGACAGAGTCACGCAGTGAGGTCTGGGGCTGCTACCTTTATGGGATTTTTAACCAAGGGGCAGAATTCAAGAAGATTCCTGGAGAAAGGCAGAGAGCTCTCAGAACTGTGGTACACCAGTTTTTACTCCAAACATGGGTATTCCCAGAACTGTCCTGGCACCGGTGGGTGCGGGATTTGATTTTTTTTTTTTTTTTTTTTTTTGAGACGGAGTCTCGCTCTGTCAATCTCAGCTCAGTGTAACCTGTTTCTCCGGGGGGTTCAAGCAATTCTCCTGCCTCTGCCTCCTGAGTAGCTGGGATTACTGGCATTTGCCACCATACCCGGCTAATTTTTGTAGAGACGGGGTTTCACCACATCGGCCAGGCTGGTCTTGAACTTCTGACCTCAGGTGATCTGTGCACCTCAACCTCCCAAGGTGCTGAGATTACAGGCATGAGCTACTGTGCCCAGACCAGGATTTAGGATGTTAGAGAGCGAATCGTGAAGTCCTAGGTGAAACCTGGGTCAAATCCAGCACCAGGGTGGTTCCAGCTGGTCTTAGCCAGCTTGGCCCGCACCTTGGTTTTCAGGGTCTTACAGCCTGAAATCTGTTTCAATAGTTCCCTTTCGCTGGTCATGGGAAACTGCTGCCTGGAATTTTCTATCCTCCTGTTACCACCCTGTATGATTCCTGTCTCAGGGAATCTGAACTCCTGTTCCCACGGGGCAGACAGCAGGAAGCCAAGACACACACTGTGGGCAGCAGAGAGAAATGAAGTGGCAGAGGGGAGAGAGACTGGAGGGGTGTCCCCCCCAGCAGGGCCTTGGAGACAGTTCCAGACAGAAGGGGCAGCAGGTTTGAAGCTGGCAGGTTGGGCCAGGGCTGGGGCAGCTGAGGGAGTCACGGTGAGGGGCAGGGAGGCAGGAAACAGCGTGCCAGGCCCCCTGGCTTTGAGAGGGGTGGGGGTTGAACTCTGAGTGCAACAAGAGGCCCAGGAAGGTTCCAGCAAGGAGGCAGATAGGACCTGGCGTAGCAGCAAGGCTCCCACAGCGCTGCCTTATAAGGACTTTGCATTTATTAACTATTCTTATTTAATCTTCCAGAGAAGGCTGAGGCCAGACGCAGGCAGCTGCCCCAGGTTGGGACTCCCACTGGCAGCCCCCATGGGGCTCTGGAAGCTCCTTCTGCGCTGAGTGGAGAACACCGGACCTCCCTTTGCTCATCTCACTCTGTCAATTCTTCCAACACTCCTCAAAAAAGGCGAGTGGCGGCCTAAGCCGGTCACGGTGGGAGCCCCCAGCTTTGGGGATTGGCTCAGGGTGGTTCAATCAGCACAAAGCCCTACTGCGGCCACGGCCACCCCAAGATGGGAGGAGCAGTGTGGGCAGAGGGGTGGAAATGGTCTCCACCTCAACCATCCCTCAGCCCTGGATCAGCCATGCCTGAAGTCCGCGCGCCCTGAGCTGCCCCATTCTGGGAGCCAGTGGAGGTCCTGGGAGGTGGGTAGTGTGAGAAGAGGCTCCTGCTGGTTGCACCCGGAGCATCCAGAAGGCAGTAGGAGGGCTGTAGAACCAGGAGGGAGCGTGAGGCAGGAGGAAAGGAAAAGCAGGAGAAGGGAGGGAAGGGGAGTGGCGGGGGAGGGAAGGGGAGGCGAGAAGAGCCCGTGGAAGTGCTGGGAGAGCATCAGAAGCAGAATCCAGCACCTCCTCACCCCCACAGCCCCCACCTCTGCAGATCCTCGAGGCTTGGGGAGCCCCTCACAGTCACCCAATGAGCCCCGAGGACCCCTGCCGGGGCCTCCAGACTCAGAGTCCTGTTTGTGAGGCCACAGCCCAGCCTGCCCTTGCCAAGTAACTCTGAACTCGATTGAGACACTGGGGAAGGATTCTGAATCTGTCTAGTGTGAATGGCCGTGAGGCCAGGGTGAGACGGCCCTTGCCGTGGTCACCACCTAGAAGTTTCTGAGGAAGCAGCACACACATGGTGTGACCGTCTATATGGGACTCACACAGACAGAGATATCCGTGGAGACCAAGGTCAGTGCTGCACCCACAGGGGCGGGGGGCGAGGGTCTGTCTCTGGATCTGCTGCTTTAAAGGGTGTGTTCCATTTGTGAGCACTGACTGGGGATCCACTTACGCTTTGTGAAGCTGGGTGGGGAGCCCCACCTTGCAGAAACTACTGGAAGCAGAGCACCACGTCGCTCTGAGGAGCTCTGCAACTCTGGGGGGCCGTGCCCACAGCACCGCGGGTGACTCATTGGTTTGAAAGCTCTAAGGCAAAACACATTTTTGTTCTTTGACTTTTTATTGGTAGTCTGCGTAAACTCAGCTGTCTTCCAGAAGTCAGCATATAGCCAGACGTTTCCCTCCACGGTGCCAGGAGGCCAGCTGTTCAGGGAACTGCCCGGCGAACATGGCTGCAGCCCTCGAAGGGCCAGCCCAACCCAGCTCAGGCCCTGTGGCTCCCTCTGGAAAAGCCCCTGCCCCAAGCGTCCCCTTGGTCCAGAAGAAAGGCCGTGGCAGGCTGGACAGAGGCAGCTGCAGCGGGCTTCTCATGCCAGCACAGCCTCCATTAAATTAAACTTTCTATCCATTTACCTGATGGATGTTTGACCAGAGGAATCCAAAATTTAAACGTAAGCAGTGAGCCTGCTTTAAAGTGAATGGCTCATTAGGAAACAAAGCATCCCGTGAGATCAATACTTGGCTTCTGAGCTCTGCTTTTCTGAAGGGACCACTAAATGCCAGCAGGGAAGAGCAGCCAGGAGCTCTGAGACCTTGGAGGGGCACTGAGCAGGCACCTGCACCAGCTAGGTTTTGGGGTGACTGCACCCCTTGAGTTGTGGGGCCTGGGCGGAGGCGCTGTGTGCAGCTGGATGTCTCCTGGTGACAGTGGCAGCCAAGCGTGGCTCACTGTGGGAGCTGTCACCGTCACACGCACCAGGCCCTGCTGAGCCATCAGGGCAGTAACGGGGAAGCTTCGTCAGGCTCAGGAGGAACAGATGGGCCCTGTCGGAGAGTCAGGGAGCCAAGGGCAGCCGTGGGAGTCTTCAGCAAGGGAAGGCCTGGGTCTGGGGGAATCGTGACCCCAGTGTGAGGCCCTGGGCTGGACGAGCAGAGACAGGATGACCCAGGGGTGGTCTGCAGGTCCCGGCCCTCGTCCCTTGCCGGGAGGATGCCCAGCTAGGCCTGGAGCAGTGCCAAGCTGTCCACCACAGCTGGTGGGGCCTCCTGACGAGGACGCCTCCCATGTGTTTATACACAGTGTCACTTCCTTCTTGTTACAAAAGGAATGTGTTCCTTTTGGAAACTTGAGAAAACACAGATTGGCAAAAGGAGGACAAAGCAAATCGACAGTATTCCAGCCTCGCAGATAAAATGACTGTTGGTGTTTATTCCACCGCGTGACGGTTCATCCGGACATGGGCCATGCTGTTCATGCCCATCACCGTGCACCATCCCTGTGGCCAGATACTCCACGCTCCCTGCACGCACACACGGCTCTGCGTAGCCCAGCCCACTCTGCAGACATTCAGTTATTTCCAGATTTTCACTGTTGTGAATAACATGGCAATGAACACCATGCTGGCCTTAGGTCTTTCACCTGCCTCATATCTACCTGGGGACCCGTTCACCAACTCTTAGACCCTGTGGCTTGTTTGGGGCTGGTCCCACTCCAGCTCCAGGAGTGGATGAGTCAGGCTGGGCTAGTCCCAGCCTCCCACCCTCCTGGTCACAGAGATGGGGTTGGGATGGTTGCCTGGTCTTAGCTGAGCCCGGCAGAGCCCTCCCAGAGCTTCTGCTAAGACCGGGGAAGGAGGCACCCTCTGTTACGGGAGCTTGCTGGCCCCCGAGGGGGTCCCCTCTGGCCCACGTTGGGGAGACCCACGCTGAAAAGTAGCAGGGCCCTAAGAGACTTGCATGGACAGGACCTGAGTGGACATGTGGAAACGGCAGCGGGCACTGGAAACACTCAGCACGGCTCATCGCCAGGGAGCACCGAAAGTGCAGGGAAGAGTTACGCCTATTAAGACGGCTACTATTAAAAAACAAATAAACAAAAAAGCGAAAATCACAAGTGTGGGTGAGGGCGTGGAGAGGCTGAAATCCTCACGCGCTGCCGGCGAATGTAAAATCGTGCAGCCTCAATGGAAGCCAGTATGGCGGTTCCCCAAAAAATTAAAAACGGAATTACCCCAGGATGCAGCACCCGGCCTGGGTCTATCCCCGAAGAACTGCGGGCCTAGAAAAGACCTCTGCACCGTCTTCACAGCCGCGCCCTTCACATTCCTCACCTCGGAAGCAGCTGAGCCTCCGGGATGAATGGTGAGCGAAATGTGTCCCCAGGACCCCTCTGAAGGACAAGGACGGGAATTCGGACCAGCTGCAGGGGCCTGCGCCTCGTGTGGGGCTGGACCTTCCCCTCAGACGGGGACGCACCTGGCCCGGGCAGGACGGGCGGGACCCCCAGCAGCCCCAGGACTCGCCGGGACGGCGGCAATGAGACCCCGGGGCGCCGCGGAGGAAGCCCCCACCCAAGGGCTGGGCTGGGGCAGCAGGTGCGGGACGGGGCGGCCTGGAGCCAGAGCGGCCGCGGGAAACCTGGGACACACGCTTCTTCCTCCTGGGTGGGGTGTGGCTGGGAAGGAAGACCACCTGCTCGCGGAGCCCTCTCCGAGGGGCTTTGCGTGGCAGCCGCACCGGAGCCCGAGCGCGGCCCTGAGAGGCAGCGGCCATGGAGCTGAGACCCACGGTCCACGCGCCGACCCGGCGAAGCCGCGTTGTCGCGGAGATGGATGGAGGCGGGGCGGGACCCTGGGACTTGGACGGGGCCAGGGGCGGGGTAGGGACTGGGATGCGGAGACCCGGACTGGTAGGGGGCGGGGATGGGGCGGGGGTGGGGATCAGGGACCTGGACGGGGCTGGGGCGGTGTGGGGCTGGCGGGACGGGGACCGGGACAGGTAGGGGCGGGGAGCGCGGGGGCCGGTCGGGGAGAGGTCGGGGCCTGGCGGCGCGGGAAGCCCTGGATTTTGGTGCCCGGTGATTCTGGCCCTGGATGCAAACATTGCTTTCGCAAAAATAACGCCCGTGAAAGGAAAAGCCAAACTGTACCGGTCCCATCCGCAGGGCCCCGCCGAGGTTTCGCCGCCCCCAGCCCGGTCCCCCGGCAGCCCCGGCCCGGACCCCGCCCTTGCGCTCCCGCGTGGGGCAACGAGCCCGGCCCGCGCGAGTGAGGGGGGCGGGGCACCCGAAGGGGCGGGGAGGGGCCGAGTCCTCCCTGGCGGGGGTCCCGGAGGCGGCGCGCGCTCTCTGCAGGCACCCCTGGGGGCGCATCTGTCCCAGGCCCGGGCAGGACCCCCGCCCGCTCGTCGTCTGCGCGGCTGCCCCGGGCCCGCCGCCCCCGGCCGCTGTCGGGCGTTCCCAGACATTCTTTGGGCCTCGGGCTCTCGGCGTCCTGGGAAGCCGTCCCTGGCGGCGCTGGGAAGAGGCCGGGTATCGGCTCCCACACGCCGGGCCGGTCCCGCTGGGCGCAGGCGATGCCATTCGTCAAGCTGTGTTTTTGTAGGCAGTGCACCCCGCGTCTCAGTTCCCACACTGAGCCAGGGGCCTGGGGCCTGAGCGTGGGCTGCACCCACAGACCAGGGGGCCCTGGAGGGGGCGGCTCGGAGGGGCCCAGGTGCCCCGGCAGGTGGAACTGGGAAAGTTGCCACCATTCCTGCCACGTCACTGCCGGCTGCTGGGTCCTGAGGCGGTGGCATGGTCAGTGGCCTGTGTCAGCTGTGGTGTGTGGGCTGCAGGGGGTGGACAGGCCGAGGGACCCACCCTGACCTCAGGATTAAAGTGTTGGACCAAGGGTGTCTCTGGCTAAAGACCTGACGACCCTCCCATTCACAGCCATGGCCCAGCCAAGACCAGCACTGTGTGTCCCCGGGGCATGCACCCCGGTGTCAGGACTCACCACCTGAGGGCTAACATGTCCAGCGCTATTTCCAGCTGGGCACGGGGGTGGGGTCCAGACTCAGTTTCCACATCTGGGAGACCTCTGGATAGCACCTTCTCGAGAGGCGTCTGCATGGCGCTCGGAGGATGGCCTGGCCCTGTGTCTGTGGAAGTGCGTGTTAGATTCTCCCATCAACACACAAATACCACTGCCTCTGCTGCCACAGTCGCGTGACACAAACCACAGGCACAGGACCCGGACTTGGGAGGAGCACACAGAACTCACGGGGCTGACCCTCTGTCCTCGTGAGCCCACAAGGACTTAGCAGTGACCAAGAGTGTGCGGTCCCAGGGAGAGGCACTGGGACAAAGGGAGCCACGTGGCCCCCTCTCTGGCTGGGAGACAGGAAAGTAGAACTCTTTTTCCCCAAAAGAGCGGCACGGCCACCTGCCTGGCCACACAGATTCCCTACACCGGGAAAACTGAGGTCAATGAGACTACAGAAGCCCCTGGCCTTGCCATGATGCCTGCCTCTGCAGAAGCACAGGCACAACCCGAACACTCCTGACAGGCCTGCACCCTGCTCCCCAGTGGAGATGTCTTCTCCCACCTCTGCACACGCAGGGTCAGTTGTCATGGGGGCCCTCCGATCGCTGCTGCTACTTAGCAGCCAGGACAAGCCAGGGGTCTGCTCTCCGAGGACAGCCATGTCTTCAGCCCAGGGGGATAATTCCTCCCCTCTCCACAGTCTTGGCCTGGTGGCCTTGTCCAGCCCCCCCCCACCCCCGCCAGGAACCTGCTCCCACTAGCTGGGCAGTCCTAGTGAAGAGAGAGCCTCTTGTCTCCACATGAAGTCCCAGGGAAGATGCTCATTGGCAGGGATGGAGTCACATGCTCATCCTGAGCCAATCACAGTGGTGGAGCTGGGTGTGGATGTGCTGACTGGGCAGGCTGGGGTACCACCCATCCCTTGAGTGGAGCAAGTGGGGTCTACCTGAGTGAGAAATCAGGGTGTTGGGACTCACGGGAGGGGTGTGGAGCCAGGGTGGGCCACTGTTACTCCTACTCCCCAGACAAGGACCCTGAGGGACAGGAGGTTGGTGGGGCAGAGCCCAGTGCTGGCCGGGCTCACATGTGACGCACCCCTGAGCTGCCTCCCGTGCCCTCAGGAGGCCGAGGCGAAAGGCAGGAGGAGGATGCTCTGAGGCTGGAGGAGGCTCTGGGGCCGGAGGAGGCCTCCTGGTGTCTGAGACCCCTCAGCCAAGGCCAGGCTGTGTAGGTGGCCCTCAGCGAGGGGAGGATATTTCTGCCCAGGTCCCTGGGGTCCCAGCTGGTGCCCTGGAGCACTGAGGGCCAGCACAGTGCTGGGCCAGGGATGGATCTATCAGCAGCGGGGAAGAGGGCCAGGCCGAGGGAACATCAAGAGGCCAGTGCCAGCTGGAACCCACATATCTGTACCTCACAACTCCTTCCCAGGCCAACCAGCCCAGGAGTCTCCCAGGTCCCCGTGAGCCTGGCCACATACCCCTGGGAGTAGCAGGAAGGTGTGAAAAACACAAAGGCACAGCCAATACCCTGCACAGCTGAGGTGTGGTGACCTCGGACACAGGGCACTGAGAACGTGGACTGGACGGACGAGTGGCCAGCTAGGCCCAGGACAGCCCAGACATGCTGTTCTTTGGTTCTGGTCCTTCTTGCTCACCCTGGGACTTCAGGTTGAGCAAGAGCCCAGAGGCCCTCTCTCCACTGGGACCGTCAGGCGGTGGGGCCACAGCCCTGGGGCTGGCTGGGCCACAAGTGAGGCCGGCAGGGGACCTGTAAAGTGAGCAGGACAAGGAAGAGAGTCTTCCCCCATGGAACGGGGATGGCTATAAGGGTGCTGTGTGCAAAAGCTCTCCATAAACAGTAAGCACTGAATGCACAGAAATAATTTTATTTTTATCGTCGTGTGTCCTGCTGTGCTGATCATTTGACTGCGCACTGAGACTGTGCCTTTCCCATCCCTCAGGTAGGGCGGCCCTGCCCGGATCACTAACCCCTGGGCAGGGCGGGTGTGCAAGAGGACCCCCTGCTCACTGCAGTCCCTGCCAGCAAACCGTGCCCCCAGCAGGGTGCACGTGGTCAGCACTTTGGTCTAGTTATCTTGGCCGATGACACGAGGTGGTGATTCCTCAGCACTGGGTTTCCACGGGAACAGGGAGGCCAAGGCCAGACGAGCATCCATCTCTGCCCAGTAGGATCCCTGCAGCCACAGTGGAACCTGTCGGAGACCTGGGGCCAGGCCACCCAAATGCTGTGAGGCGGGAACAATGACAGAAGTGCCAGCATAGCACTTAATTAGAGACACCTGCCGTCCGCATGCCTTATAAACAAAACTGGCCTCGTACCGTGCACCCATGACGTGACAAAACACGATAGGGAGCCTTTTTGTTTTCATCATGTAGCCATCATGCAGAGCGTTTCTCCCAGGGCCTCGGGAGGGGGCATAGTTCATTTCACCTGCACCCCCCCACCCTGCCCCACACCCCATGAAAGGGGGCAGAAGGCCATGTGTAAGCAGCCAGAGGCCTTTCCCCGCCTCCCCCACCACCCCCAGGCCCCAGTGGGGAGCCCTCCCAGCACCAGGGATCTTGCACACACACAAAGGACTTCTATTTCTCACAGATCATGGAACTTGGTTCCCTTCCCATCACTCCTACTGGAAGCAGAAAGTGCTGAGTGAAACACGCACAGTGTTTTCTCAGACACACGAGTGAGCTGGCAGGTGGAAATGAAGCTCAGAAGGTGCAGCTGGGGCGTGGGTGGGAACCTGGAGGGCGGAGGGGAGCTCTGGGCTGGCTGGGCTTCAGAGGGCATTTACTGGATTACAAACGTGAACCTGAGCTTGGCCTGGAGACCCGGGTGGAAGAGGGTGCAGCTCAGGGCCGACTGAAGAAGGGCAGTCTGGTGGGAGACCCTGCCCACGTAAAGGACCACATGAGGCTGGGCTGGAACAGCATTCTCTGGTCCGCGCCACCGGGGCACTCTCTGTGATTTGGGTACTGAGTGGAGGAGAAACCCTCTCCCTAAAGATTTGTGACCACAAGCTGGCATTCATGAGGGTGGCCCCCAAAAGTCACACTACCTGGGGGTCCAAGGCCCAGGATTTAGCGTGAGTTGGTTTCAGACTTGTCAGGACTACAGCAAACACAAGTCCTCCATGGGAGAAATCAGGTCAACCCCGACCTCAAGCATTGCTGCAGACACACGGAGTTGTAGCAGAAACTCACAAAGCACACCAGGACGCAAAGCACACCCGAAAGCTGGAGGCACACAGGTGGCAGAGCGTGGCTCACAGATCCTGCAGCTGTGGGATTTCCAGCACAGAGGAGACAGCTTAGACGAGCTTAAGTAAGTAAAAAGGGGATTTAAAATAATGAATATAGAGCATGTGAATATAAAAAGGTGACAAAGCCAGATTGAAAAAGGCCAAATAGAATTTCTAGAAATGAAAACTAAACAGGCCAGGCACAGTGGCTCACAGTTGTAATCCCAGCACTTTGGAAGACTGAGGTAGGAGGATCACTTGAGGCCAGGAGTTTGAGACCAGCCTGGCCAACATGGTGAAAGCCCATCTATACAAAATGTACAGAAATTAGCTGGGCGTGGTGGCGCCTACTTGTAGTCCCAGCTATTTGGGAGGCTGGGGTGGGAGGATTGCTTGAGTCCAAGAGGTTGAGGTTGCAGTGAGCTGAGATGTCACCAGTGCACTCCAGCCTGGGTGACAGAGTGAGACCCTGTCTCAAAATAAATAAATAAATAAATAAAAATGAAAACTAAATGGATTAAAAGTAGACAAATGAAATAGAAAAAAAATCAGTAATAGTAACACTTTGAAAAACACTTGATGGATTTAGCTGCCGTTCGATATAATTAAAGAAAGAAGTAGTGAAATGGAAGATTAATCTGAAGAAATTCTCTCTGATACAACAAAACATGGACACTGTGACGAACACGTTTCATAGAAAGTAAAGTGGCAAATATGTATAGTTAAGCTGTAGAAGGCAGACGATATAAAACAGCACTCGAACTGCCTCACGGGGCTAAGACAGCAAAGATAAAACACACACACAGGAGCACGTGGAGCTGAGGCTGCCTTTATACTGGAAGGACCAGCAGGCAGCGAAATGACCAAGAAGACAGGAGGGGCAGGATGAGTCACTTTGACACTCATTTAGGGGAAGGAATGAGGGTGGTGTGATTTATTCAAAGAAAGCAAGAAAGGGGATTAAACAAGGAAAAGGGAAGGTGAGATGAATATACAGTATAAAACAGACACATCATAGAGGAATCAACAGGGCCAAACACTGATTATTTGAAAATGCTTGATAAAATTGACACATTTCTGGTAATCCCATTGAAGACAAAGAGAACAGTGGAAATAAATAATACAAAGAATGAGAACGGAAGACAACCACAGACGCTCCAGCAACTACGAAGAATATATTAACAATTTATGCTAATGTGTTTAAAAGCTTGGATGACGTGGACAAAATTCTAGAAAAATAAAACTTAACAAAAATAAAATGAAAAGAAATAACTTAAATGGTTCTATAACCACTAATTAAATTGGATTTGAGGATAAAAATCTTTCAAAGGAAACCAGGCCTAGATTGTTTCGCTGGTAAATTTTATCAACATGCAAGAAGCAATAATATTAATCTAAAAAAAATGATTTTAGAGTAGTAAAAAGGATACATACATTGAAAACCTGTATCAGGCCGGGTGCAGTGGCTCGTGCCTGTAATCCCAGCACTTTGGGAAGCTGAGGTAGACAGATCATTTGAGGTCAGGGACCAGCCTGACTAACATGGCGAAACCCGTCTCTACTAAAAAATTAGCCGGGCATGGTGGCACATGCCTGTAGTCCCAGCTACTTGGGAGGCTGAGACAGAATTGCTTGAACCCAGGAGGTGGAGGTTGCAGTGAGCCAAGATCGTGCCACTGCACTCCAGCCTGAGCAACAGAGTGAGACTCCATCTCAAAAACATAAATAATTAAAAATAAAACCTATATCATGTGTCATATCTTAGTGGTGAATTTTCAGAAACATTCCCCTTTTTTATTCTCATTTGATTTCTTTTCTTTTTTTTCCTTCAACTTTTATTTGAAGTTCCAGAGTACACGTGCAGAATGTGCAGGTTTATTACCCAGGTAAATGTGTGCCATGGTGGTTTGCTGCACCCATCAACCCATCACCTGGGGATTAAGCCTGCCGTGCATTAGCTGCTCTTCCTGGTGCTACCTCTCCCTTCATCTCGCCGTCAACAGGCCCCGTGTGCATTCTTCCCCCAATGTGCTCTCATTCTTCCCCCTTATGCTCTCATCATTCAGCTCCCACACAGAAGTGACAAGATGTGGTGTTTGATTTTCTGTTCCTGCACTAGTTTGCTGAGGATAATGCCTTCCAGCTCCACCTATGTCCCTGCAAAGGACATGATCTTATTCCTTCTTATGGCTGCATAGTATTCCATGGTGTCTATGGATGACATTTTCCTTATCCAGTCTATTATTGATGGGCATTTAAGTTTATTCTTTGCTATTGTGAATAGCGATGGGTCAATTGGTATTTCTGCCTCGGGGTCTTCAAGGAATCGCCACACTGTCTTCCATAATGGTTGAATGAATTTACACCCCACCAGCGTGTAAAAGCATTCCTTTTTCTCCACAACCTCACTGGCATCTGTTGTTTTTTGACTTTTTAGTAATAGCCATCTGATCGGTGTGAGATGGTATCTCATCGTGGTTCTGATTTGCATTTCTCTAATGATCAGCGATGTTGAGCTTTTTTTTACATGTTTGTTGGCCACATGTATGTCTTCTTTTGAGAAGTGTCTGCTCATGTCTTTTGCCCACTGTTTAATGGGTTTTTTTGTTTTGTAAATTTGCATAAGTTCCTTTTAGACTCTGGATACTAGACATTTGTCACATGTATAGATTGCAAAACTTTTCTCCCATTCTGTAGGTTGGGTTTTCACTGTAATGATAGTTTCTGTTGCTGTGCAGAAGCTCTTTAGTTAGTTCTCATTTGTCAATTTTTTCTTTTGTTGCAATTGCTTTTGGCATTTTCGTCATGAAATCTTTGCCCATGTCTGTCCTGAATGGCATTGCCTAGATTTTCTTCTAGGGTTTTTATGATTTTGGGTTTTACATGTAAGTCTTTAATCCATTTTGAGTTAATTTTTGCATATGGGGTAAGGAAGGGATCCAGTTTCAATTTTCAGTGTACGGCTAGCCAGTTCTCCCAGCACCATTTGTTAAATAGGGACTCTTTTCCCCATTGGACGCATTCCCCTTAAGGTCAGGAGCGAGGCTGGGTGCCCACCGTCGTTCTAGTCCACACTCTACAAGGCCTGGGAAAGGGTCACAGGAAAGACAAGAAAAAGAAATGAAAGGGGCTTAAAAAGATAGAATGTCCATTTCCTCCTGCAAATGACACACCAGGACTGGGATCAGGGGCTCCACCCTTTTTATCCTGCTGTGTAGCCGTCCCTAATATGTGGTTGCTAACTCCTAGTCTAGGATGGCTGCCCATGTGCCAGCCGTCATGCCTGTCTTCCAGCCAACTATAGAGGTAAATGAAAAGGAAATGTGCCTTCTCCCTGTTAGGACATTATTGGACAGGGCTGCTGACCACTTCCGCTTCCATCCCGCTAGCTGGAGGATAATCGCGTTTTCAGAATTAGAATTCATTGATTCTGGATGGCCACAAGTCCTTAACAAATGGAGGATGGGACTGGGGACCATTAGCCTGGGAACAAACACTCAGAACTGAGGGGAGAGCCCAGGCAGGGGGCAGACGGGTGGCCAAGCCAAGACGTGAGGTCTTCCCTCCCTGAGGGAGCTGTTTTGGGCCACCATCGTCCGCCATGGTGCACAGCCTGCACAGGCTCCAGCCCCTCAGAGGCAAGGTAAGGAGGCTGGGGAAGCCTTGGTCCCTGCTGGTGCCTGGAGCCGTGTGAGGGGTGCATGAGTGCTGGCTGAAATGAGGCCATCGTGTGACCTTGTGCCCCACGTCACTGGGAGAGACGCCAGAGCAGTGCTTTTGACTCAGAGCTGTGTGGTGGCAGGGAAGGCTTTTAGAAAATGTGCCGAGCACAGTTGGATTTTGTTATTATTACATTTCAGCAGGCATATTTTTAGCTCAAGGACTCAGGAGAAACCTGATTGTGCAGCCCCAAAGCCCCGAAGGTGCCATCACAGCCTGGGCACCAGCCGCACAGGCCCCACTCGGTCCAGGCAGCCGCCTTCGGGAGGGCCAAGCTCAAGGCCTTGCAAGGAGTTGAGGCCGCACACTTCCCGTTAGGGGCTTTGTGTGACTGCAAGGTTTTCCCCGCTGGGCGCAGGGACTGCTGGGCGCACCGAGGCACTGGCTCTGCGTTTAAGCCATGAGGATGTGGGGGCTGCACTTGCTGCAGAGAGAAACAGGTGCCATGTAGGGGACGTGGCACTGGAGTCCAGCCTGCGCTGTGGCTGGGCGACAGCGAACAGGTTGTCAGGGCCTCAGGAGTGGACGTGGTCGCTCCCACAGGGGAGAGGACCTCGTGAGCCGTGCCCATGCGAGGCACCCGTATTTCCTGAACACCTGTCAGACAGTCTCAGAGAGATGGAAAGGGCAGACAGCATCTTCCAGAGGGAGCGGGAGGGGGTGGCCATCTGGCGGCCACACTGGGCCTTGGTTTTCTTTGAGTTTCTGTAGAAGAATCCTCTGACCCCATGCAGGTCCAGCCCAGGCAGGGCCTCTGTAATGGTGGAACCGGGAGGATTCTCCACAAGGTCATTTGTAAGGAGGGAGTGGCCGGAGGACTAGAGGATGCTTTGCTGAGAATGGAGCCTGCATGATAAACAGGCAGCTCTTGGAGGAAACATGAGGTTCCATCCACCAGACCCCCCATGCCACTGCGTCTAATGTCCATCCTGCAGCTGGGGGAGAGGTAGCGAACACTCTTCCCATCACAACATGGGAACCAGGCAGCGAAGGGATGCTCCCGCTGGCTGCTGAGAGAGCAGGTCCTTCTGGAAGGGGCCAAGGACACAACAGGGTGGCTGGGCATTCAGGTCGAGTCAAACCAATCAGATATGCAGAGACTCTCGGGACAGACCGAGGGTCAGATGAACACAGGGACAGGAGGACTGAGCTGGGCCCACCCAGGCAGGGTCCCGGGCCAAGGGGTCAGCTCCAGTGATGGAGCAGGTGGGGAGAGTGCCCCCTCCCTGACACATGGGTCCTGAGTCCTCAGGGGCCACGGGATCCCTGGGCATTGTGGCCCTGGCTTTCAGGACTTGGGGCCTCCCCAGGCATGTACACCAGAATCCCCTGGGCACCGCCAACCACGGGTTCCCCAGCAGGGTGCACGGATGCGGAGAGGGGCTCAGGCAGCGCCTTTGCTGAAATCCCAGGGGTTAAGGTTCGCTTGTAGATAAAAAATCCCCATTCTAGGTATCTACCTGGGGTCCTTATCCACTAAGATATGTGCCCCCAATACTGTGTCAACACCTCACCTCATCTTTGTGGAGGGTCCTTGCCCCTTGAGGAGAGGAAAAGAGTTGGGCCAGGTGGGTCAGAGTCCCCTGTACTCCTGGTGCCCCCCAGCCTACACTCAGCGCTGGGTCCTGACCCTGTCTCTCTGGGCGGCTGGCTGCATCCCCTCTGTGAAGGATGTGACCTGAAGCAAGGCTCTGCTCCCCAAAGGCTCTGGAAGCCCCCGTGCTGGGGCTGTGCAGGCTCCAGGTTTGGGCTGACGTGAGTGCAGGTTTCCTGTGGCTGCTGCAACAGCAGGCTACGTGCTGGGTGGCCGAAGACAGACGTGCCTTCTCAGGGGCCTGGGGGCCACGGGGTCCTGCAGAGGGGCCATCTGCCTCTTCTGGCTTCTGGAGGTGCCTGGGGCTCTTCGGCTTGTGGCCGCGCCATCCGCATTCCTGCCTCTCGGTCTCTCATAAGACTCCTGTCATTGGATCTAGGGCACTGTCATCCCGAGATCCGTAACAGGCCAGTGAGGTGGCTCACGCCTGTAATCCAGGACTTTGGGAGGCCAAGGCAGGTGGATCACCTGAGGTCAGGAGTTCGAGACCAGCCTGACCAACATGGTGAAACCCTGTCTCTGCTAAAAATACAAAAGGTAGCCGGGCGTGGTGGTGCATGCCTGTAATCCCAGCTACTTGGGGGGCTGAGGCAGGAGAATCACTTGAACCTGGAAAGCGGAGGATGCAGTGAGCTGCGATTGCACCACCGCACTCCAGCCTGGGCGACAGAGTAAGACTCCGTCTCCAAGAAAAAAAAGTCCTTAACATAATTACATCTGCAGAGATCCGATTTCCAGATAGGCCGCATTCACAGGTTCCACGTTACGACGTGGGCATGTTTAGGGGTCACCATTCAACCCACTCCAGAGGGGTCCATTGAGGAGGATCCTTTGTGGGGCTGTGGCCTTTGCAGGGTGGAGACAGTCCTGGGGTGCTGGAGGCCACAGGGACTTCACTCGGGGCTGGACCCGGCCCCCTCCCCAAGCCCAACTGAAGTTCGACAAGCCTGGAGCTCCCTCAGGGGGCTCAGCTGCCTCCTAGATGTCTCATCTCCCACCTCCCACCAGAGCTGGCCATGCCTGGGGACTCTGACCATGGACCCCAGACAGGCTTGCTCCCCTTCGGCTGGCGACAGGGTGGCCAGGCCCAGGATGTGGAGGGGGAAAGTCCCTGGCCTCTCCAAGGTGCAGCCAGGAGCCTCCCTGCTCTTCAGCAGCTCTGCTCAGCTGTGCTCCAGGCCTGCTCTGACTCCCAGTGTCAGTGACCTGAGCCAGCGTCCACAGCCAGTCAGCACAGGTCCTGCCACTTCTGCCTGCTGCCCACCAGGTTCGGCCGGGCTGGCTCTGGTCCCTGTTGGAGGATGCAGTTATCATCCTTCAAGAACAAGCCTGAGGGCATCCCCTTATCACCGAGCATGACCCTGCTTCGAGGCCTCCCCCTCCCTCTCCTGAGAGAGCGGAGCAGAGGGGGGCCACGGCCTCCCGGCCTCCGCTGAGCCCACCACCAGCGGGTCTTGTTCAGGGCTAATGAGGCGCTGGGGAAGGCAGAAGGTGCCAGGCGGGACAGCACAGAAGATGAAACTAATGAGACCTTGTTTCTGGACAAAGGTGGCATTGAGGGCGTCCTCTCGGCCCCAGCCCCCCAATTCTCCACAGGCCCCTCTGACCACAGATGGTTCCCTGACCTGTCCCAGCGAAGGGTCCTGAAGCCCCAGCTTCACTGGGCAGAGGCCCCTCCCAACCTGGGTTTAGCAGCTGCCTCCTCGCCTGCCCCACCCCCTGCATCCGGCCACCTTACCCCCACCAGGTGCCGTTTTGACTGAGAAAACCAGTGTGGGTGTCGTCTGAAGCCCCAGTTCCCAGGGGCCGCAGTACCCCAGCCTGGCTTCACACCGGTACGTCCTTGATGGCGCGTCAGCTTCTCGGGTCTTTGTCTTCCTCATAAATTGGCAGCAGCTCGTCAGTGGTGGATTTCTGTGGGGTTGGCAGCTGCTGCTCCATTTGAAACAGTTAAATGAGCTAAGAGCCAACTCAGTGGGTAAAAGTATAATCCGTGTACAAACAAACCGCACTTTCATTTGGTACATAAAGCATGATAATGGTATGAGTGGCTCAGAGCTCACTGGATTCAAGTTGACGTTCAGAAGCCAGCAAAGCCACTTTAGAATGACAAAGGGCAGTCCCCAAGGGGTATTGCTGAAATCTCTGGCCTCTCCCAGAATGATCGTTTCCCACTTACAGCAACAGTTGCGTCTCTAGAGTTTTGATGTGTGAATTGCTGAAGCTTTTCAGAGCGTCGCTTCTCCTACGCCAGTGCGTGTGTGAGTCACTGAGTCCTGAGAAGGTGCAGAATCGGATTCTGGCCGGCGGGGGGGCTGTGTTTCTGAGCACCTAGCAGGGGTGCTGGTGTAGACACAGCATGCCCGGGGTGAGCTCTCCGACCCTGGAAGCCCCTCCTGTCCTGAGCGGGCTGGGGTGTCTGCAGACCAGGGGCAGCTTCGAGGGTCTTAGGGTGCAGAGCGATTCCCCGGGGACCTGCACACCTCACCGGGGCAGCCTGGCCTGCAGGGAGGTCCCGGGGGAGGCGACTGGGCAGGGCCAGGGAACCACTGTCTCCGTTAGTACAATCCATGCTCGCTGCGGAGAACACGGGAAATCCATGGAGACACAAAACGAAGCCACCAACACTCTCATTCGTTTAAAATTGGAGGACTTATTTGAAATTGTCTGTAAGGCAGACACATCAGAGATCCCGGATGGGGGTTGGGCATACTCAAGTGAAGAGGGGGCTGACCCCAGACTTCTCACAGACAGGAAAATAGCCGTTCCCCTAAAACCCCTGGGACCGGGCCCCCAACACACAGGCTTCCCACGGAGAGGAAAATAGCTTCTCCCCTAAACCCCGGGCCCTGGGCTCCCAACATGTAGGCTTCTTGGTACTCTCTAAAGTTTGCAAGGAGCTCACTTGAGCACCAGGAGCAAGAACTCAAGAGTCTGCGGCTCCTGGTGCCTGAGACGCTGAAGGCTGTGGTGCCTGAGACCAGGTTTCTCCCACCTCAAACCGAACAGCCTCAGAGGGTGTCGTCAGAGGCCAGGGGCCAGGGGTCGAGGTCTCTGTGGAACCTGAAGGAATGGAGAGAGGGAGGAAGAGGCCCCTGCGTCCTTCCCGGCAGGCGGGGCTCCAGCCCTGTGACCCACCTGTACCCTCGGCTCCGCCAGTGCAGGGGCTCATGAGCCCCTCCCCGGAGCTCCCCAACAGCTTCCAGGGCACACAATTACCGTCCCACCCAGCAGGAGCCAGAGCAGAGAAGCAGAAATCCTTCCTTTGTTAATCATTTTCCATCAGAACTTTGTTTTGGCTTGGAAAGTAGGCCACGGCCAAGCTGTGGGGGACGGGGAGGGGCCTGGACCCCAACTCGGCCGCTCTGAGCTCAGGAAGGGCCAGCCGCCCGGCTGGAAGTGTTTTATTTTCTGACTCAAATATGTATTTATAGCAGAAGAGAGATGGTCCAAGGACAGGCTCCCTCTGGCCGGGAGCTGAAGCAACCCGGCCGCTGTGCACACAGCTCTGGGGGAATGTCGCCTCACCGTCTGTCCTTGCCCCAGCCCCCTGCGATGACAAACGGGGCTGGCTTTCTCCCCAGTGAGAGTTAGAAGAAAAATGGAGACACTGGTGCTAAAACCCTGGCAACAGGCCGGAGGTGGGTGTGAAGGGGCTTCTTGCACATCAATGCCTGATAACAAGAAAGGAAAGGCTGTGAAATCCACAACCTTGCACTAAAGCCGGGAAATTGCTCTGGAGAACCTCAAGGTGCCTGGCGGCACCGTCCTGTCACACCTGAAGCCTCCCTTGCTGCTGGTCCTGGGGAAGAGGACACCTGCCTGAAAGGAGACAAGCAAAATTGCAGGGAAACTGGCCGGGCAGGCAGGGGCAGGGCCGGGCGGGGAGGACGCGGCTCCTGTGCCGGGCATGATGGCTGGTGTGGACCCCACCTTTGGAACACGTGGGGCCAGGCCGAGGGGGTCCTGCCATGTGTTCTGGGTAGAGCACCAGCCTCAGTCACCCTGTGTCCCTCCACACCCCGAGTCCTAGCAAACCAAGGCAGTGCAGGAGGACACCTGCACCCAGGTGACAGGCATGGGTGGCACATGGGCCCCCCACATATCTCGGAGCCTGGGGCCCAGCACAGGCCGTCTCAGCTCCACCCCACCCTGGGCTCTGAGCCAGCTGCAGACAGAGAACAGAGAGGGTGCCTGGCTCCAGCCAGCCAGGGTCTCCCCCGTGTCCAGACATGGCCTCTGGTGAGACTGGAGGTGGCTCTGGGCACCAATCTTGTGTGTGGGGCCCACTCCCGGCTGGTCTTCAGTCATTGTCTGGGGTGCTCCCTAAGGCCCCCACACCCACCCCTCTTTGAGCCCTCGTACCCTTGAGTGTGCGGGGCAGCCCCAGGGGCCTGGGGTGATGCAGTCACACCTCCCAGCCCTGCTCAGAGCCAGGGGTGGCCTTCAGGACGGGCTATCCCCAGCCTCCTGGAGGGCTGCCCCCAACACGGTTCAGCCC
>PVKV010015834.1:38810-52849 GCA_004027835.1 Alouatta palliata
TGTGTGTGGTGTGTTTGTGGTGTGTGGTGTGTGTGGTATGTGTGTGGTGTGTGGTGAGTGTGGTGTGTGTTGTGTGTGTGGTGGGTGTGTGTGTGGTGTGTGGTGTGTGTGGTGGGTGTGTGTGTGGTGTGTGGTGTGTGTGTGCTGTGTGTGGTGTGTCTGTGGTGTGTAGTGTGTGTGTGTGCTGTGTGTGTGCTGTGTGTGTAATGTGTGGTGTGTGATGTGTGTGTGGGGTGTGTGGTGGCTACAGCCTGGCTGAATGCTAGAGTGCGAGAGGGCAGCTTAGGGGCAGCTGTGTGAGTCCTGCCTACTTCCACACTGCCCTCAGCGCTGGTCCCCTGGCCTTGGGAGTCCCAGCACAGAGACGCTGAGGATGGAGACAAACAGGTGAGCTTGCTTGGCCCCAGGCACCTGCCGGCCCTCCCCATCCCACCCCCAAGGGCTACAGAGTGGGGACAACCTGTGGACGCCCCCCAGGCTGCCTCCATCCAGGCCACGTGGAAGGGCAGTGTGGAGGAGGGGAAGGCCCGCTTCAGGTGGCCACGGATGGAGGTCTGAGCCTCTTGCACCATGCCAGCCAACCCAAACCCCGCAGCACGTGTAAGTCACACATACCTGGCTGCAGTGGTGGGCGTAGGTAGGCGGGGGGATGCTGGTGGGGCTGCACTTGGTGGGTGTGAAGCCTGGTCAGGCCTGTGTGGGTGGCTGTGGTGGCGCTGTGGGAGATCCGGACTTGTGGGACGCATGCTGAGAATGTGAGAGGGAGTGTCCTGATGACTGCACCTTACTCTAAGTGGTTTAGCAAAAAATGCAAAAGCGCACGTGTGTTTGTGTGTGTTTGTAGACAGAGGGTAAAATATGCAAAGGTGTTTAAAATGGGTGAATCTGAGTGTAAGGCATACAGCTGTTCATTGTACTATTTGCTCAACTTTCCTGTGAGTTTGAAATTTTTCAAAGTAGAAAATTTACTTTTAAAAATCCATAAATGAAGCTATATTTTTATTTATGTGATTCTAATACCTAAAGTTTTAAAAAGTTTCCATTCCCGACCGAAAAATACCTGTGGATGAAGAAGCACGAAGACGCCTCCTTCCTCCAGCGTCCGACGAGTGTGGGGCGGGCAGGACGTCCTCTCTCCCTCTGAGACCTGGGGGCCCAGCTCCATGGCTTCTCAGCTGTGCTTTTTTTTTTTTTTTTTTTTTTGGATACGGAGTCTCGCTTTGTTGCCCAGGCTGGAGTGCAGTGGCACGATCTCGGCTCACTGCAACCTCCGCCTCTCAGGTTCAAGCAATTCTCTGCCTCAGCCTCCCAAGTAGTTGGGATTACAGGCACCTGCCACGATGCCCAGCTAATTTTGTATTTTTAGTAGAGACGGGGTTTCACCATGTTGGCCAGGCTGGTCTTGAACTCCTGACCTCAGGTGACCCACCCACCTCGGCCTCCCAAAGTGCTAGGATTACAGGCGTAAGCCACTGCTGTGCTTTCTGACTGGGGCCTGGGCACCTCTGTTTCCTCTGACAGAGACTTGGGAGTAGCGAGGAGTCTGGGAGGCAGGTCTCCAACAGTGGGGACAACATGGACTTCAGCAAAGTCCAGTAGCCCTGGCAGCATCGATACCCAAACCCCACACCCAAGCACATCCATCAATACTCAGAAATCGAAGACGAGCTGAAGCCAGGACGGCTGCCGGAGGAATGGGGTGCCCTGGGCCATCCCCAAATAACTAGCTACAAGGAACGGAGCCCCAGAGATGGTGGGAAACATCTTGAAGAGGCTGCAAGAGGAAAAACAACCTGCCATCCCATAATGCTATGCCTATCCTTTCAGAAATAGGCTATTATCAGATCAAAGAAAGTTGAGCGGTGTTCACGGCAGAGCTTCACAACGAAAAATGCTAGGGAAGTGCAGTGTGAGGGGAAGATGCCGTGTAGAAGATGGGCCTTCCGGGAGGGAGGATGGAAGAGCAGTGAAAACACCAAGGGGGCTTAGTGTAAGAGACGATTTTCCTCCTCTTCCCAAGCCTTTTAAAATAAACATAACATGGCCCTGAAGTGCTGGTTACATGTGTCGATACGGCACGTACCGCACAGTAAGCAGAAGGGTCAATCGCCACGCCGAGGTCCAACATTTTCCCAAAGAGGCACAATATTGGCTCTGCGTAGACCCTGGGTCAAGTGTGCATGCAGTGAAACCTGGAGTGACCCTGATAAGCAATGGTGTGGACGTCACTCATAGACATGCTGAGCACCCCGGAGTGTGTCTGCGGTGAGTTCCTTTATAGGATGTCTCAAACAGGGAACGCTCATCTAAGGTGAAGTATTCAGAACAGTGGTTTCTTATGGGCATAGGATTGACTGGGGAGTGACATGAGGGACCTTTCTAGGGAGATAAAAATGTCCCATGTCATGAAAGGTTTGTGAGTTATAGAATGTGTCCATTTGTCAAAACGGCACAGCTAATTGAGAAGAATGAACTTGAAGATTGACACTCCCTGACGTCAAGACTGTCTGTAAAGCTACGGTAATCAAGACAGCGTGGTGCTGGAGGAAGAAGAGACAAACAGGTGAATGGAACAGAATGGAGAGCCCAGAAGCAGCTGACTGATGTTTGCCAAAGGAGCAAAGGTAACAAAATGGGGTGAAGACAGAGGGTGTGGAACGCCTGGACATCCACAGGCAGGAAGGCAAGTGCAGACACAGGCTGCATCTTCACAATTCACCCCAAACGGATCATAGACCCACATGTAAAATGCAAAACTGTAAAAGTCCTGTAAGGTAACACAGGAAAAAATTCAAGATCACCCAGGATTTGGTAATGATTTCTAAAAATACAACCCCAAAGGCTGTCCCATGAAAGAAATCATAGGAAATCAGCAGGACCTTAAAGTTAAAAACTTCTGCTCTCTGAAGACACTGTTGAGAGAATGAGAAGACGAGCCACAGACTTGGATCAAATAACTGCAAAAGAGATGTCTGTTACAGGATCGTCATCCCAAACACACAAAGAACCCTTAAAACCCTGTGACAAGAAAATGAACAACCCAATTACAGAAACGGGGAAAAGACCTGAAAGATGCCTTACCAAAGAAGATGCTCACCATTTTACATCACTAGAGAAATGCAAATTAAAAAACAGTAGATACCACTACACACCTATTAGAATGGTCAAAACCCAGACACCAACACCATCAAATGCCGGCCAGGGTGTGGAGCAACAGGAACGCGCATCATTGCTGGTGGAAGTGCAAATGACGCAGCCACTTTGCAAGACAGTTTGGCAGATTCTTATGAAATGAAACACTCTCTTACCACAGGATCCAGCAATTACACTCCTTGGCGTTTACCCAAATGAGCTGAAGACTTATGTCCACACTAACATTTATAGCAGCTTTATTCATAATTGCCAAAACTTGGAAGCAAGCAAGATGTTCAAGAGGTGACTGGGTAAACTGGGGCACATCCAGACTATGGAACATTATTCAGCACTGAAAAAAAAAATGAGCTCTCAAGTCATGTGTCTGATTCCATTCAGGCTGCTATAACAAAACAAAATAGACTGGATAGCTTATAAACAACCAAACTTTATTTCTCACAGTTCCAGAGGCTGGGGAAGTCCAAGACCAAGGTGCTGGCAGATTCAGTGTCTGCTGAGGGCCCATCTTCTGGTTGGCGGGCGGCACCTTCTTGCTGTGTCCTGACATAGTAGAGCAGCAAGGCAGCTCTCTGGGGTTGCTTTTGTGAGCACACTGCCCTCGTGCGTGAGGGCTTAGCCCTCATGTTCTCATCACCTCTCCGAAAACCCTGCCTCCCAATACTACCACCTTAGGGGTCAGGATTTCAACATATGAATTTTGGGAGGACACAAACTTTCAGTCCCTAGCACCATGAAAGGACATAGGAAAGCCTGAAATGCATATCACTAAGTAAAAGAAGCCAATCAGAAAAGGCTACATACTGTGTGATTCCGAATCTATGACATTCTGAAAAAGGAAAAACGATGGAAACAGTAGAAAGGTCAGTGGTTTCCGGGGGTAAGGGGAGGGAGGGAGGAACAGGCAGAGCACAGAGGTCTTTAGGGCTGTGGAACTCTGTGTGCTACTATAATTGTGGATCCATGCCACGGTACATATGTCAAAATGTATGGAAAATGCAACACCAAGAGTGAACCCTAATGTAAACTGTGCCTCTGGGTGATGGTGACATATCAATATAGGTTCATCAATTGCAACAAATGTCCCCCTCTGTGGGGGGTGTTGATAGTGGGGAAGGATATGTGTGTGGGGTCAGGGAGTGCATGAGAACTCTATACCTTCTGCTCAATTTTGCTGCGAAACTAAAACTGCTCTAAAAAGTAAAGTCTATTTTCAAAACTGTATGGCTAAGATTTGTGCATGTCAATGGATATAAATTGGCATAGAAGACTAAAGTAGTAATTGAGTGAGGGATGAGGAGTAGGTGGAGGCATAGATTATGCAAGAGTGTCCGGATGTGGTGGCTCACACCTGTAATCCCAGCACTTTGGGAGTCTGAGGTGGGCAGATTGCCTGAGGTCAGGAGTTCAAGACCAGCCTGGGAAACATGGTGAAACCCTATCTCTACTAAAAATACAAAAATACCCAGGTATGGTGACGCTCGCTTGTAATCCCAGCTACTTGGGAGGCTGAGGCAGGAGAATTGCTTGAACCTTGGAGATAGAGGTTGTGGTAAGCCAAGACCATGTCACTGCACTCAGCCTGGGCAACAGAATGAGACTCTGTCTCAAAAAAAAAAAAAAAGATTATGCAAGAGAGGCAAGAGTGGAAGAATGTGACTAAGCATTGTGGCTGCGCGGTGGATACATGCAGGTGTCATGCGAATTTCTGTGCACTCATATATTTTGATATCTTTCCTAAAAAAACCTTTCTTCACAAAAGCAATCGAAGAGAAAATGCTCAAAGGGGAAGACTGTCAAAAGGGATGAAACATGTGCATGAATGAATATCACATCAGTTGTGAAGAGAAAAGCCAGTCTGGCTCAGATTTCTTTACAATAACAATGGTATCAGAGGGCTGTGGAGCATCCCAGGAGATCCTCAGGGAAAGACAGTGTGAACACCAGTATTATAACCAGCGAAACTGTCACAGTCATGGAAGGCAGCTGACAAACATTTCAGACATGCAAAACTCGGCAGTATTATTCCTATGGGATAGAGGATAAACTACAGCCATCTAAGAAATGAATTTTAAAACATTATCAGAAGCACTAGCAGTAAGTTTTGCATCTAACTATAGGACTAAAGCTAGAATAAATATGTCTGGAAGAAATTTATAAGAATGTAAAGTGAGAAATTTCTGAGAATGGAGAAATCATAATGCTAACCACAGTTTGGAGAGAAAGGCAGGAAGTAGGTGGGGTGAGGCTGGGCACAATGTTTCACACCTGTAATCCCAGCACTATGGGAGGCCGAGATGGGGGGATCACCTGAGGTCAGGAGTTCAAGACCGGCCTGGCCAACATGGTAAAACCCCAGCTCAACTAAATAATACAAAAACTAGCCGGGCATGGTGGTGGACACCTGTAATCCCAGCTATTCAAGAGGCTGAGGCAGGGAGAATTGCTTGAACCTGGAAGGCAGAGGTTGGAGTGAGCCAAGACCATGCTACTGCACTCCAGCCTGGGCAACAGAGTGAAACTCTGTCCAAAAAAAAAGAAAAAGAAAAGAAAGACATTGAGAGAGCAAGAGGAAGGAAGGAAGAAAGGAAAGAAGGAAGGAAGGAAGGAAGGAAGGAAGGAAGGAAGGAAGGAAGGAAGGAAGGAAGGAAGGAAGGAAGAAAGGAAGGAAGGAAGGAAGGAAGGAAGGAAGAAAGGAAGGAAGGAAGGAAGGAAGGAAAGGAGGGAGGGATGGGGAACAGGGAGGGAGGAGGCAGGGAAGGGAGGAAGGGAGGGAGGGAGGAAAGGAAAGGAAGGAAGGTGGGGAACAGGAAAAGTGTGCTGACTTCCTCATCTTTACGGCCAGGGCTAAGAGATGTTATTTAAAACTGATGAAGCAGGTGACAGATTCAAGCAGACTTCACAGTGAAAGGCAAGAACTAAGAAAGGTGAAGGTGACTGAGGAGCAGCAGAGGCTGGGTCCTCGTACCACTCCCCCAGCCCCACTCACGGTGGGGCTCAGTAAATAGGAGAATAAAAAAGCATCAGACTCAGAAAACATTTGTTTAAATTTTATAACCAAAATAAACATATCCAAAATTGTTCTCAAAATAGTAGGTATTTGTTTTACACAAAACGTGATGACAGTAAGAAATATTGCCAGTATAGACATCATCCCTTCCAGGCTGGCCTTTTTCATTTTGTATCCAAAAGCTACAGTGGTGAGACAGGGTGGCCAGAAACCATAGCAAAAAGCCACTTCCACTGAAGTGATTGCATAATCATATTCTCAGAAGAGCTCAGTAAAATAGAATTTTTGAGTTGCTTTTATGTCTTCACTAAAAGCGTTTCTTAGGCCAATGTGAGGTTGAATGGTTAACTTTTGAGATTTTTCTGTGGAATACATTTCAACATTTTTTAAGCCCTACGTCTGAGAAATTGGCTGTTTGCTACACTAAAACCAAGATACGATGTTCTCAGATCTGGTTGTGGTCTCCAGGCATTCCACTATCTAAAGAAAGTAACCCCCTAAAATAGAGTCCCATCTCTAGACGATATATTCATTTGGTGAGAAGTCATTTGCAAGGGAAATTCCATACTCAATAGCTGCAGTTTAAAAACTGATTTTGGGTTTTCCATACTAAACATGTATTCAGTGAAAAGCATTATCAACTAATAAAGTAATGTTTATGCTTGCAAGCTAAATTTACCTTCTTCTGCTTAGGATTTCCCATCTAACGTCCTTCAGCTTGAAAGCAACTCCGATAAGAGAGATGCTTTCTTCTTCCTTTGAATCCTCTCCTTTTCTAGATGCTAAGGACCATGAGGCAGATGGTTCCCCTAACTCGCCCCCACCCAGTCCATTTCTAGGAAATATCATGACCAACTGGGCAGGATTTGCACGCACTCTGCAGGGAGTGCCAGACACCAGCCCATCTGGTGGACATTCGTCTACAGGCTTCTTGGTCAAGGTAATGCTCGCGTTGTCTGAGTACAAAATGAAAACACAGCATTTGATTACAAAAGAATTTAGAAAAATAAGTGTGGTCAGAGCAAGTTGTATGAGGATCAAAAAATTTACAAAATGGAAAAAAACACATTGGAAGAAAAAGAGGAAAGTTTGTTTAAAAAATTAAAAGCCATCAAAGATACACAATGTCTGCTACAAAAGTTCTTTCTGGAAAATAAATCTTTAATTCAGCATTTTTTATGTTATTTACATTAATTTTGGTTGATAAGAACCATGTAGATCAATACTTTTCAGTAATTTGTGAGTCTGAAATTGGTGTGTTTCTCTGTATGCTCACAAAATAATTATACCATCTACATTTGTCATTGAAAAAAATCGTTGATAAATGCCAGATTCGTGGGTCTTGGAATTTCCTCATTTCCAGATTTCTAAGGCAGTGGAAGTGACCTGCTGTGTCCATAGGACAGCACCTGTCATGAATTTATGCCTTATGTCTTTGCCAAATTCAGCCTTTTCTTACTCCTTTTTATTCTAGAAAACATTCTCAGTTGTCAAAATAGTCAACTGTTGACTATGAATGCAGGTGGATGCTGCTGTCTGCTTTGAACTCTTCTCCCTTCTCTTGTTCCTGGGCACACCTGGACCCATCCGGGCTCCCCTGCAGCGGGGTGGGCTTGGGCTGGGCTGCAGCCAGTGGACCGTGAGAAGGAGGGATGCCCCCTGGCTTCCAGAGGGGCTCACAGCCTCTCCCCAGCTTGGCCAGGGAAGCAGCTCCAGGGACCTCAAAGTCACCTGTGAAGGAAGATGGGGAAGCCTTCCTCAGCTGGGCCCCTGAGTGCCACCTAGGAAGAGACTCCCCCCACCCCAAACCTCCCACGTCCCCAGGCCCTGCTCCACCCAGGCCCTGTTTGTCCTGCTCTCCCCAATAACAAACACACTTCTCCTACGCTTGGGCCGTGACACACGTGCGTGTCTATCTGCTGTAGCAGTGGCCTCCCTAACACACTCACTAAGTTACAGGACTTGCTTTCATTCCTGTATCCTGAAATTCCGCTAACATTTCAGCCTTTTTTGTTCACCTCATGATACTCGCCTCTGTTGTGTAACCAGAACTGCTTTAGAAATGCCGTTCCCAGACGCGGAATTCTTGTATGGTTTCTGTTCCCAACACCATGTCATTTGAGTTGTTTTCGCAGCAGCGATGGATTTATGCGGCTTTGCTAAGCCTCAGCTCATACTTGCCATGTTTTGTATCCATCTTGGGATCTGGACAAGAATTCAGAGAGGGGGCGTCTGTGCCAGAGTTCCCGTCTGACCTACTGCTGTGGTTCCAGAACATTCCGTCCCCAAGATGTCCCAGCCCATGGCAGGTGGTGAGCAGGGGCTTGTGTGACCAGCTCAGTCAGACTCCAGTCCGTTGCGCTCAGAGGGTCCTCCAGTGCGGGAGCTGGTGAGGCCCCTTCCTCAGGGACATTTTGCTTCGCTCTTCAGCAGAGCTCGGGCAGGGGACAGGGCAGGAACCAGGATGCAGCCCGGGCTCCCGGTGGGCGGAGGTCTGGGAAATGGCACAGAGACTCTGCTCACGCCGTGGGAAACCTGTTTTACACTTTGCTATATGTTACTCGTATTCATCGTAGGAAAATATAAACAAGAAAAATAAGCAAAAAGAAGAGAAAGCCGCTTGTAACCCCATCCCACAGGTGATGACTCATGCCTGTACCTCTGTGGACAAACGAAACAACGCATGCACTTTGTGCTGGGACCTTGTGACCCGCAAGGCCCTGTACACGTCTTTTCACGTAACAATTATATCATTTGCCATACTTAAGGTCAATAAATGGAGAGCTGGATCACTGTAATATTTGCGCAGGATGCCACGGTTTGATGAGCACGTCACTGAGTGATACAGGAGCGCCGGCCATTTAGGCTGTCCAGATCTTAGCTACTATAAAAACGCTGTGAATCTGTTATCACCACAGGATACATTTTAAGACATTGCACACATTTTTAAGATTTCCGATGGGCATCGTTAGAGCATCCTGCAGGAACCAGTGACTGGCCCCGTGTCCTCCAGCATCCCCCACCCCGGGCATAGCTTTCTTTTTAGTATTTGCTAATCCCCGATGATGAAACATGGCACCTTGTTACCTTTTTTAATTTGCAGTTTTAT
Organism: Alouatta palliata; assembly: GCA_004027835.1. Lineage (NCBI taxonomy): Eukaryota > Metazoa > Chordata > Mammalia > Primates > Atelidae > Alouatta > Alouatta palliata. The sequence continues at coordinate 48,080 of PVKV010015834.1, forward strand.
TCGTGATGTTAATCTCTGGCTCTTAAACCAGGCAAGATGTTAACCCTTTGTGTGCTGCGTATGCCTTTCGTTTGCAGCTTGCTTGCTGTTATTGTTCTGTTTCTGTTGGTTTTTCTCTTTGCAGCCTTGGGAATGACACGAGAGTACATGGGACTCTGACTGTGGATGTGCTTTGCACACTTATCTCTTTAAACACTGGGCCCTTACTCTGGGTGTTGTGTGAGATGATGCTCCGTGGTGGGGCCAGAGGGAACACAAGAGCTGACTTCGGGGAGACCAGCCACCCTCTGCATGCAAGGGGCAGCAGGCCTGTGGCTTGAGTGTGCCTGCAGGTGTGGCAGGGGTAGGCTGGAGCTGGCGTGGCCCCCCCACTGCATGGCGGCGGGAGAGGCGCCACCTCTTCGCACACAGACCTGCTCGCCTGTGAGTGCAGCTGTGACCGTGCCAGCCTCCCAGGGTTGCTGAGGATCAAATGAGAAGATGCAGGTAGAGTGCTTACAGCAGTACTTGGCATGCAGTGAGCCCAATTCAGATACTTCTGTCGTAGAATTTGATCTTATTGTTATGAAATCCTCTGGTTGTTTCATTACCTACAATCACAGATTAATAGTTTATAAGCACTCCTGAAAATTTTCCAAGTCATGGGACCCACACAGGCCACACTAGACACAGCTGGCACCTGGGAGTGTAACTGGGGTTCACGTTCTGAGAAGCCGCTGCTCCGGGAGAGGCCTGCATCGGGGACTGTGAGTGGTGTGGGAGCTAGGCATGCAGAGAGGCCCTGAGGATTTGGCCACCACCAGCCACGGTAGGAAACGGTTGGAAAGGACGATGCCCTGAGAAAGGGAAACTTAGAAGGAAAATTGGACCCTCCAGAGACTGCTCATTAAATGCAGAAACGTCTTCCAGACGCCAGCTTGGCCCTCCAGCCAGCACAGTATCAGACCAAAGCCTTAAGCAGCTGCCATGTAACCAGATAGGGCTGGGTCCAGGAACTCCAGCACGGCATGGCTCTTGGCTGAGGTAAGCACAGGCATCTTTAAAAGTCGTTAGGTTGTACCAGGCACAGTGGCTTATGTCTGTAATCCCAGCACTTTGGGAGGCTGAGGCGGGAGGTTCATTTGAGCCTGGGAGTTTGATTCCAGCCTGGGCTACATAGGGAGACCCCATCTCCAAAAAAAAAAAAAAATAGCTGGGTGTGGTAGCATGTGCCTGTAGTCCTGGCTACTCAGGAGGCTGAAGCAGGAGGATCACTTGAGCCCAGGAGCTGGAGGCTGCAGTGAACCATGACGGCACCATTGCATTCCAGCCTGGGTGACAGAGTGACACCCTGTCTCTTAAAAATAAATGTAAGCTCCACTCACACAGAGTGGGTAAGAGTGAGTTCCACTTGCATCAGGGTCTCTCTAACTCACGGGACCCTCCGTTGAATTCAGGTCCTCAATTGGATGTGACCCATCACACTGGGAGGGGCCGTCTTGCTTTCCTCGGTCTGCCAATTTGTATGCTAATCTCTTCCGAAAACACCCTCACAGAAATACCCAACGTGATGTTTAACCAACTATCTGGGCACCCTGTGGCCCTGTCTAGTTGACATGTGGAATTGACCATCACAACACCCAGCCACCTACAGGATTCCTCCATCTCTCTGGCGAACGGGCACCCCAGCGCAGTCGGAAATAGGCATCTGTGCTTCCCCTCGAGCTCATCAGAGCACAGGACAGACAGACCTGCCGGCCATCACACAGACGGGTCCCTGGACCATCCCCGGGCCTTTCTCCCACGACCCCACGCCTTTCTCCCACGTCCCCATGCCTTTCTCCCACTACCCCACCCAGTCTAGCATCACGTCTTGCTGTTTCTACCCACGTGAATGCACTGTGTGCTGAAAAATTCAAGGTGAGGAGCAGTCCGCTGGCACCAGGGAACACACGGAGGGAGCATGCCGGCAAGGAAGTCACAACTCTGAGCCCCCACGTCTTCAGGCCAACCCTCAGGACAGCCCCCAAGAATGCCCCTCCCACCCACAGCAGGTGACTGTCATGGGCGTTTGCAGCCTCTCAAAGATCCAGGAGGATGCGTGGTGTGGAGGGACCGGCCAGTGTGGGACCCACAGCGCCAGAAAAGGCAGCTGCCGCAGAGTTGAAGAGCCCACCTTAAGAAGAGTCCCAAGAGCAGCGAGATCTGACTTCAGGTTACAAGCACAAGGATGGGGCCAGGCACTGCCACGCTCAGCAGGCGTGGCCAGCAAACCATGCTACACGTGGACACCAGCCACAGCTGCCCAGATCCCTCCCTACCTTGACCGGATGCCGTCAACCTGTGGCTTCTGCTGGTTTTACTGAACAAGAGCCACGGTGGGAAGGAAGATGAGTTTTTCAGCTTCCACTTTCTGCTGAGCGGCTCGGAGTCTGAGTACATCAGGGCAGCCAGGCAGGACGAGCAGGCATTGTACACGCTCTTGTTGGTCTGCGCTCCCACAAACTGAGAGGTCTTTTAAGGAAATCCCTCCCCAGTCCGGAGTTGAGTCATCTGGCTTCCATCTCTGGGCTCCTTAAATAACCAGAATCTCAAATTAGCCATGAGAAAGAAACACACAAAAACATCTCTTTATGATGAAAAGGAAGACAAAACCCCAAAGCTGCCGTGTGGGACAGCGACTGCTCCCTTCGTCACAGTTCATCTCTCTCCCTGCACTTCCAGCGTCTTGTATTCACGGAAGGCGAGAATGAGCCAGAACAGAAGGAGAAGTAGGCCACTCGCCGCCAGCGGAAAGGTGCCGCCGCCACTCTAGAGATCCCAAAATAAAGACAGTTTTTTCCGCAAAACGTTTGCTTGTAGGAGATGCAAATAAGAGGTAATTTCAGGAAATATTAATGCACTGAGCTCCAATTAGCAGATCGAGATTTACTTCGTCCCCTCCCCCACCGGGAGCCGTCTGAGTGCTCGGCTCCTTCCTGGAAAAATTCCACTCTGGAATAATGACTTGGTTTCCTCGTAGAAGAATGCACGCATATTGTCAACAGCCAAACAATACCCAAAGTGACAAAAGAGCAACAATAAACTAAAAATGTCACTGCCAAGCCCCTGGCCCAGAACCCCCTCATTCATGTCGGGTGAGGCCAGGCCCTGCGCAAGCCATGGACAGAACACGCAGCTCATGGCTGAGTCGACGGGGAAGTGAAAGATTTTCCTTGAATTCAACAGAAGGAAAAGAAAAGGAGTGAAACTTAAGGACTGCTAAACTTCACATAAATGAATCTTATCCCAGGAAATGCTTATCCCTCAAAGATAGGCAGGAACCTCTGAAAAAGAAAGCCCAGCCCCGCCGCCTGCACCCCTTCCTCCCACAGCCCCAGCCCTGCTGACAGCGCAGTCCTCCGGTGGGTGGTGCCGGACAGACATACAGACACAGGGTGGATGAGAAGCCCCGAACCAGGCCCGTGCACCCGGGGAGGACACCATGAGATGAAGGGGGCGCCTCAAACCTCTGGAGCACAAGTGGACACCGAATGAGGCGGGCGATGTGAGGGGTGCAGCAGATCAGCTTGGAGAAAAGATGAGTGGTCCACCTCACGCCACACACAGAAATACACTTACAGCGGCTCGGAAATCTGCATGTGAGACGTGAGCTCACACAAGTCCTGGAAGAGGACATGGGTGCAGAGATAGACCCTCTAACTGTGACTCAAAGAAAAGAAAAGATTGGTAAATATAAACATAAAAAAGGAAAAATATTTTTGCATAGCCAAAAGAAAACATCATAAATGAAGACAACTGAAAAACTAGGAGAAAATATTTGCCACAGGAGCCACAGAGGAGGGACCAGCGGCCTTTTCTTTCGGATGGAGTCTTGCTCCATCACACAGGCTGGAGTGCAGTGGTGCAATCGCAGCTCACCGCAACCTCCACCTTCTGGGTTCAAGCAATTCTCCTGCCTCGGCCTCCCAAGTAGCTGGGACTACAGGCATGCGCCACCACTCCTGGCAGCTAATTTTTGTACTTTTAGTAGAGATGGAGTTTCACCATGTTGGTCAGGCTGGTCTCAAACTCCTGACCTCAAGCGATCCACCCACCTTGGCCTCCCAAAGGGCTGGGATTCCAGGCGTGAGCCACCGTCCCCAGCCCCAACATCCCTAATAAATGAAGAGTTGTTACAAACTGAGGACAAAGGTCCAGACATCAGATAGACAACAGGAAAAGGACACAAAGAAACAGTTCCCCAAAAAGATGAAAATGAGCCTGAAACACAGGAAACCTGTCTGCTCACTCATCCTTAGAGAACGCAAACTTTACCAGCGCCAGGTGCTGCCTCTCATCCGCAAGGAGGTGCATCTGCAAGCTGCCCTGAGGGAAGCAGGTCCCAGTCCCTGGCGGGGACACCCCAGGCTACAGCCCTCCCGGAGGGGCGCTGGCAACACCCTACAAACAACTCGCACGCTTACCTTTGACCCCAGGAAGATGTCTCCAGTCCAAAACGAAGGCACCTGTGCCTGATGTCCTTGCTTTGCAGCGATGTTTGTAATTGCAAAACACTGGTGACAGTTTGAGCGTCCACACATAGGAGGGGGCTGGATGAGCTGGGGGTGTCCACCGGTCTAAGAAGTTTCTGAACACACAGGTAGGTGGACAAAGAAAGTTCTAGAGAGTCTAGAGGGTGCTACCCTTCAGGAAGATGGCCATGAGGGGCAGGGATGGGGAGGAGTGCTGGAGCAGTGGGTGGGGAGGAGAGTAGCAGCGGGGAGTGGGGAGCAGAGAGGAGGAGGGGTG
>PVKV010015835.1:0-52660 GCA_004027835.1 Alouatta palliata
AGCAATTCTCCTGCCCCAGCCTCCCAAGTAGCTGGGACTACAGGCACGTGCCACCATGCCCAGCTAATTTTTGTATTTTTAGTAGAGACGGGGTTTCACCATGTTGACCAGGATGGTCTCGATCTCTTGACCTCGTGATCCACCCGCCTTGGCCTCCCAAAGTGCTGGGATTACAGGCGTGAGCCACTGCGCCCGGCCCTACACTTTTTTTTAATTGCTAATTTTTTTCTTTACTTTCTATCTTAGTCTATTTGTGCTGCTATGACAAAATACCTTAGACTGTGTGACTTATAAAGAACAGAGATTTATTGCTCACGATTCTAGAGGCTAGAAAGTCCAAAATTAAGGTGCCAGCAGATTCAGTGTCTGATGTGGACCTGTTCCTCATAAGTGGCACCTTCTTTGTGTCCTCATATAGGTGGTAGAGATAAAAAAGCTTCCTTGGACCTCTTTTGTAAGAGCACTAATCCCATTTATGAGGGCAGAGCTCTCATGACCTAACCATATTCCAAAGACTCTACCTCTTAATACTTTTGCATTGTGGGCCTACTTGAAGTATTAAGAGGTAATACTTTTGCATTGCATATGTCAACATATGAATTGTGAGGAGACACATTCAAACCATAGCACCTTGAATTCTAAATGCTGAATCCAATTACTGAATTTTCTTCATATATAAATTTTCAATTTATTTTGTTTATTTATGAGACTAAGGACTGCTTTATCTGCTCTTTCACTTATATGTTTCAAAAGTTTTGTTTCCAGCAGCATTAGATATCATGCATTCTACAACATATTTCTTGAGGATATTTCAGTAAATAGAAGTCAACAAGTATACATTATACATCACTGTGCCTAGACCTAAGCTATGTACTATGAGAATTCTAAGCAGAAGCTGAGATATCTGATTTGAAATGTTCATGATATTATTGCTCACCTAATAGAACAAGACAATGTATTTATTAACTGAGTGCAACATATTGGGCTAGGCATTTTATGGTAGGTAAAGATGAATAAGATACCCCTGACCATAGGGATTTCACAGTCTAGTTGAACAGATAAAACAAACATATAAGTAGCTGGAAGAGGCAAAATATGAGAAGTATCAACAAACAGTGTACTCTAGGGATTCATAGGAGGGAGACATAATATCATTAGCTAGAAAAATATTTTTTGATTCTGTAAACTTAAGTGTTAGTCAGACTGTTATGTGAGTTCTGAGAAGCAAAAAGACTAATCTGGTTTTGTGTAGTCACAAGGAAAACTTCAGTGGGGAAATGTAGAGCCAATATTTAAAATTGGGAACATGCAATTAGGCATAAAATAGTGGGAAGTCTGATGCTAACAGAGAGTGTTAAGAAAACTTTTCAACATTGCTATAATCCTAAATTTCCTTTGGGCAAGTAGCTCAGAGGACCATTTCTCCTTTTATAGTGTATTAGTCCGTTTTCATGCTACTGATAAAGACATAACCTGAAATTGGGAAGAAAAGGAGGTTTAATTGCAGTCACAGTTCCACATGACTGGGGAGGTCTCAGAATCATGGCAGGAGGAGAAAGACACTTCTTACATGGCGGTGGCAAGAAAAAAAATGAGGAAGAAGCAAAAGCAGAAACCCCTGATGAACCCATCAGATATTGTAAGACTTATTCACTATCACGAGAATAGCATGGGAAAGACCAGCCCTCATGATTCAGTTACCTCCCCCGGGTCTCTCCCACAACACATGGGAATTCTGTGAGATACAAGTCAAGTTGGTTTATCAGTGGGGACACAGCCAAACCGTATTATTCCACCGCCCAGCCCCTCCAAATATCATCTTCTCACATTTCAAAAGCAATCATGCCTTCTGACAGTTTTCCAAATTCTTATTTCAGCATTAACCCAAAAGTCCACAGTCCAAAGTCTCATCTGAGACAAGGCAAGTCCCTTCTGCCTATGAGCCTGTACAATCAAAAGCAAATCAGTTACTTCCTAGAAACAATAAGGGTCCAGGTATTAGGTAAATAAAACCATTCCAAATGGGAGAACTTGGCTAAAACAAAGGGTTTTCAGGCCCCATCCAAGTCTGAAATCCAGCGACACCATCAAATTTTAAAGCTCCAAATGATGTTCTTTGACGCTAGGTCTCACTAATGCAAGAAATGGGTTCCCATGTCTTGGGCAGCTCCACCCTTGTGGCTTTTCAGGGTTCAGCCTCCGTCTCAGCTGCTTTTACAAGCTGGCATTGAGTGTCTCTGGCTTTTCCAGATGCATGGTGCAACCTGTTAGTGGATCTGTCATTCTGGAGTCTAGAGAATATAGAGAATGGTGGCCCTCTTTTCACAGCTGTACTAGGCAGTGCCCCAGTAGGGACTCTGTAGGGGGGACTCTAACCCCACATTTCCCTTCTGCAATGCCCTTGCAGGGATTCTTCATGAGGGCCTCACTCGTGCAGCAACCTTTTGCCTGGGCATCCAGGCGTTTCCATACAGATTCTGAAATCTAGGTAGAGGTTCCCAAACCTGAGTTCTTGATTTCTATGCACCCCCAGGGTCAACACCACATGGAAGCTGCCAAGGTTTGGGGTTTGCACCCTCTGAAGCCACAGCCCAAGCTCTACATTGGGCCCTTTTAGCCACTGCTGGAGTGGCTGAGACACAGGGCACCAAGTCCCTAGTCTGCACACAACATGGGGGTGCCTGGCCTATGAAAGCACTTTTTCCTCCTTGGCCTCCAGTCCTGTGATGAGAGAGGCTGCCGTGAGGATCTCTGACGTGTTCTGGAGACATTTTCCCCAGTAGTCTTAGTGATTAACATTAGGTTCCTTGCTACGTATGCAATTTTCTACAATAGGCTTGAATTTTTCCTTGAAAAACGGGTTTTTCTTTACCACTGCATCATCAGGCTACAAATTTTCTGAACTTTTATGCTCTGTTTCCTTTTTAAAATGGAATGCTTTTAACAGCACCCCAGTCACCTTTTGAATGCTTTGCTGCTTAGAAATTTCTTCCACCAGATACCTTAAATCATCTCTCTCAGGTTCAGAGTTCCACAAATCTGTAGGGCAGGGGCAAAATCTGCCAGTCTCTTTGCTAAAACATAACAAGAGTCACCTCTGCTCCATTTCCCAACAAGTTCCTCACATACATCTGAGACCACCTCAGCCTGGACCTTTTTGTTCGTATCACCATCAGCATTTTTGTCAAAACCATTCAACAAGTCTCTAGGAGGTTCCAAACTTTCCCACATTTTCCTGTCTTCTTCTGAGCCCTCCAAACTGTTCCAACCTCTACCTGTTACCCAGTTCCAAAGTTGCTTTCACATTTTCGGGTATCTTTTCAGCAATGCCTCATTCTACTGGGACCAATTTACTGTATTGGTCTGTTTTCATGCTGCTGATAAAGACATACCCGAAACTGGAAAGAAAAAGAGGTTTAATTGGACTTACAGTTCCGTAGGCTGAGGATGCCTCAGAGTCATGGCAGGAGGTGAAAGGCACTTCTTACATGGCAGGAGCAAGAGAAAAATGAGGAAGAAGCAAAAGCAGAAACCCCTCATAAACCCACCAGATCTCATGAGACTTATTCACTATCATGAGAATAGCATGGGAAAGTCCGGTTCCCATGATTAAATTACCTTCCCCTGGGTCCTTCCCACAACACATGGGAATTCTGAGAGAGATAATTCAAGTTGAGATGTGGCTGGGGACACAGCCAAACCATATCATGTAGTGATTTGTGCTACAGGAAAATCTTTACCATGACAGTTGGTGTTATTTTCTGATATTATTACCTTAACTATTTTTTCATGTCATTTTATCTGTGTTAGCTTCTTAGATATAAAATAAAACTGAACCTATTATGGTTTTTGCAATTTGTATTTGTTTTATGTTTGTGAGTATTCTTTTTCAAATTTCAAGTTTTTAGTTTAGATTCGGGGACTGCACAGATTTGTTATAAGGATGTATTACATGATGCTGAGGTTTGGTCTTCTATTTATCCTGTCACTGAGATAGTGAACATAGTACCCAATAGGAAAGTTTTTCAGCCATTTCCTCGCTCTGTCCCTCCTTTTGGAGTATCCAGTGTCTATTGTTCCCATCTTTATGTCCATATATCCCCAAGGTTCAGCTCCCACTTAATAAGTGAGTTCATGTGATATTTGGATTTCTATTTCTGTGTTAATTCAGTTAGGATAATGGCCTCTAGCTGCATCCATGTTGCTGCAAATGACATGATTTTCTTCATTTTTATGGCTGCATAGTATCCCATGCTGTATATGTACCACATTTTTTTTAATCCAGTCTGCTGTTGATGGGCACCTAGATTGGTTCCATGTCTTTGGTATCAAGAATAGTGCTGCGATGAACATGGGAGCGTTTTTTTTTAGTAGAATGAGTCATTTTCATTTGGATATATACCCAGTAATGGGATTGCTTGGTTGAAAGATAGCTCTGTTAAGTTTTTACAGAAATCTCCAAACTGCTTTCCACAGTTACTGAACACATTCCCGCCAACAGTATATAAGCATTTCCTTTTCTTTGCAGCCGTTACAGCATCTGTTATTTTTTGAATTTTTAATGATAGCCATTCTGACTGGGGTGAGATGGTGTCTCTTTGTGGTTTGATTTGCCTTTCTCTGATTAGTGATGTTGAGCACTTTATCCTGTGTCTGTTGACTACTTATATGTCTTCTTTTGAAAAGCATCTGTTCAAATCCTTTGCCTGTTTTTTAATGGGATTGTTTTATTCTTGTTGATTTTGAAGTTTTTTTTTTAATAGATTTTGGATGTTAGTTATTTATTGGATGCACAGTTTGTGAATGTTTTCTTCCATTCTGTAGTTAATTTGTTTACTCTGTTGATAGTTTCTTTTGCTGTGTAGAAGTTCTTTAGCTTAATCAGATCTCATTTGTCAATTTTTGTTTTTGTTACAATTGCTTTTGAGGACTTGGTCATAAATTGTAAATAGTCTTCATAAATTGCTTTGTAAATTATTTTTCCACTTGTCATATTTTAACTTCCCAGTCTAATAATTTATGTTCACTGTTGACAATTTGGAAGATATAAAAAAGAAAAGTTACTATAATCCCTCTACCTAGTAATGACATATACCCCTGGTGTATGATTCTTTGTCATTTTTTTCTTTGTATGAGCATGCACATATATTTTCATAAAATGCAATCTTGTTTTAGATACAGTTTTATAACATGTTTTTTAAGAAAGGTAATACAAAAATGTTTTTGCATGTCTGTGATAGCATTTTCAGTGATTTGGGTTATGCCATTTAAACTGAAGTGAGACCTCAGTTTTTTTCAGTGATGCTTGGCAGGAGTAGAGCAATTATTGTCTCAAAGTTTTCCATCTTGCTAAGATACTCTTTTCTGGTCTTTTGCTAGAGAGTGTAGGTTTTTGTTGGGGCTTTTAAAATCTGAGTCCATTGGTGTTTCCAGTTGTCAGTTTCTATGCCTCTCAATCAAGAAATATATGATGGAAGAAGAAAACCCAGGGGACTCTGGCATTTTGCTCTTTTGGTCCCAAGGTCTCTAGCCAGTCTGCTTTCTTCGTTCCAGCTTTCAGAGTTTTCTGTGTTGGTTTTATATATTGTGTCCAAGATTTTTAGCTGTACTCAGGAAAACACAAGATAACCTCCTTTATTCCTTCTGGATGTGGAAGTCCCAAAGTATCCCCAGAGTTACGCTGACTTACACATCCAGTGGCAGTTTATCAACAAGCATGTCTGTTTTCTTCAAAGCCTCAATAGCACTGGGTATTATCAAAACTCCTTTGCCAATTTGAGAATTGAAAAATTCTGTTTAAACTTGCATTTAATAACTCATAAAGTTATGAGTTATGAGCTGTACCTTGGCCACTTTTAGCCATGGCTAGAGCAGCTGGGATGTAGGGCACCATATCCTTAGGCTGCACACAGCAGGGGGGCCCTGGGCCTGGCCCTTGAAACCATTTTTTCCTCATAGGCCTCCAGGCATGTGATGGGCGGGGCGTTGTAGAGGTCTCTGGCTTGGCCTGGAGACATTTTCACCATTGTCTTGGTGATTAACATTTGGCTCCTTATTACGTATGCAAATTTCTACAGCCAGCTTGAATTTCTCCTCAGAAACTAGGTTTTTCTTTTTGATCACATTGTCAGACTGCAAATTTTCCAAAATTTTATGCACAGTTTCCCTTTCAAAACTTGATGCCTTTAACAGCACCCAAGTCATCTCTTGAATGCTTTGCTGCTTAGAAATTTCTTCCACCAGATACCCTAAATCATCTTCCTCAAGTTCAAAGTTCCACAGATCTGTAGGACAGGGGCAAAATGCTGCCCGTCTCTTTGCTAAAACGTAACAAGAGTCACCTTTACTCCAGTTCCCAACAAGTTCCTCATCTCCATCTGAGACCACCTCAGCCTGGATTTCATTGTCCATATCATTATCAGCATTTTGGTCATAGCCATTAAACAACTATCTATGGAGTTACAAACTTTCTTACATTTTCCTGTCTTCTTCTGAGTCCTCCAAACTGTTCCAACCTTTCCCTGTTTCTGAGTTCTAAAGTCACTTCCACATTTTTGGGTGTCTTTTCAGCAGTGCCCTATTCTACTGGTACTAATTTACTGTATTAGTTCATTTTCATGCTGCTGATAAAGACATCACTGGAACTGGACAGTTTACAAAAGAAAGAGGTTTATAATGGACTTAGAGTTCCACGTGGCTGGGGAAGTCATGGCAGGAGTCAAGGAGCAAGTCACATCTTATATGGATGACAGCAGGCAAAGAGAGAGAGCTTGTGCAGGGAAACTCCCCCTTATAAAACCGTCAGATCTCATGAGACTTACTCAGTATCACAAGAACAGCATGGCAAAGACCTGTCCCCATGATTCAGTTACCTCCCACTGGGTCCCTTCTACAACATGTGGGAATTCAAGATGAGATTTGGGTGGGGACACAGCCAAACCATATCTCCATAGCTTAATCAGTTTTTCAGTACAAAACTAGACAAATGGACTGGTTTAATAGTAAGGCTTACACCAGGAAGGTTGACTGAGAGAGTTAAATTTCAATTTATTATTTATATTATGCCTTGTTCCCGATAAAAAGAGAAGTTAATGTTCATTTAAGAATCTTTTATGTATTCTTTTTACAATAATGTTCATTATTCTAAAAGTGCTATAATAGAGTTTAATGTGTATACATAGCAAGACTTAAGAAATACACTGAGACAGAAACTGACATTTTTAACATTCGCTTGCTCTTACTACTTAAAGTTTAGATTTCTTTTTTTCTCCTCCTTTTTTAATGCTTTTGGCCTGTTCATAGACATTCAGGAGCAATTTGTAACTTGGACATTAAAGGTGTTTAATGCTATATTTTCCTCCTGCTGCCCTAATTGAGAGTCATTGGTGTCACAGATAGTTGCAGGTTGTTCTGTTATCAGTCTGTCTTCTGAAACAACTAGCCTGATAATCTCAGAAGGCTTTAAACCACCTTCTTTTCTATTAATTTCTTTCTGTTTCAAGTTAGAAAAAAGAGAAAGAGGCAAATACACCCTTTGTTTATTTTATGTGTCCAAACCTGTTTGTAACTCATTATTTTTCTCTTTTTAAGCTCCCCAATTATGGGTAAATGATTTAGTTTAGAATGTTACACAGTCATTCTCTTTCCTAATTAGATTTACTTCCAAATCTCGTTTAAGGGTTTTGTTAAAGGTTTTATTCCTTTGGAATAAAGCATATCCTGAACACAATAGAACATGTTTTAAAATTCACATGTCTTTTTACAGAATAATTTACAAACATAATAATTTCATTATTTTCCAGGTCAAGCATCAAAAACTGAAAATGCTAAATACGCTTATTTGTGCTGTAACATATCACTTTTGGGAGGAAGGATGTGTGGAGTTTGATATTACTCATAATTGGAAAGAAATGTATATTCAGAAGAATTTGTTTCAATTAGAATTCTTGGTGGAAGGCTTTTTAACATTCTATCTGAATGTTGTTATTTATATATGTTTACATTAGCTCTGTAGTGGAATTCTCATATTTGTCGTAATGATGATATTAAAATGTTGATGATCATCTATTTTATCATTGTTTCATAGACATCAAATAATAGAAGAATAAATTTTAAATGTGTAAATTTTATATTTAAAAAAATCATTAAGTCTAAATGGATTTTGTTGTGACTTATTTTCCCATCAGATAGTTACTTAAGTAGACAAATACATCTGTACATTTAAACTTTGGTTCCATTATATAAGCGACAGACATGTAATCATATTGCTAGCTTAGTGGAACCAAGTGCCTTCCCTTACCCTAAAACTTGATGCTGTAATGATGAAATCATGAACTGAACCTACTGTTCTTCTTATTGGAAGAATCACTTGACAAATGTTGGCAAGTACTGTAACTAATGTAGTTATACTTGAATAAATCAAATATAATCAAAATATATACCAATGAGACGTTGTGACTTGTACCCATACCTCAAAATTTATAAAATGAAATTTATAGAAAGTAAATGATGTAAACTTTGGTGATTTAATTAGAGTTCAGTTGTTTAACAAAGAATGTGTTTTAAAGATACATTATTCATGAGCGAATTAACTTGTTTATATGACATACTTATTACAAAATTGTGACTTTTAGAGAAATTATGGGAATTCTTTAGTAAAAATGTCTTTTTGTACTTTTAAACACTGGGTTTCATTTGTGTCTAATCTAGTGTGTCCATTATTCATTAGCCATAACGATCTATATGTGAAGATGTATTTTTCTTTGAAAAATATTACTGATTTTAAAGGTATCTTCCCCACGTAAATAAATCCAAGAAGATGAGAAAGTTTAAATTTGTCACAGGTATTCTACTCTTAACTAGTAAGGTTTTATGTTTTTGTCTTTAAGTACATATTAAGCATTCACTTGTTAACTAATTCTGATACTCATTTTATCTTTTCTTCAGTATCTACTACTCAAATTCATCCATTCTTGAATCAGCACAAGCTTTTACTTTCTTCCCATTGAGCATGGAGTAGAAATTTGCTACCTTTTAGTGTTCATCAGGTTTCACTAATATTGTGGCATTTTAATATTAATTTTATTGTTAAATAATATTATTTAATATTAAATATTACTTAATTACTGTGTCACTTTCAGTGGCATATAATGCATAAAACATTAAATGTTAATGTTGTACGTATCATTTAATAAGATCGAACATATAATTCTCAACGTTTTCAACTTCTCAGCAACTTTTTTCTTTATACAAATCACATTTTTATACTTATGTTTTATCCTGTGCTATGCAAATGCTTTGTTGTATGTTGTCTTAAGTGTGTGCTCAAGAATGTGCTTAAGACATAAAACTACCTCAGAATTCACTTACACTTTTTATTCTCTTTAATGATTTTTCGTAGATGTCACATTGCCTTAAATTTGCTTTGATTTAGAATGTAAAACCATAAGTATGCCACTGAAGTTTACCTTCACATCACATGGGAATAGTATATATGAAAGGTTCATTTGCAAAGCAAATAAATAGTTCAGTTAACAAGGGAGATACATTTCATTGACACACTATTGTATAGTGGTGGAAAACATAGGCGAGGTTGAAATCCCACTTTTTACTAACTACTTGACTAACTTTAGACAAATTACTTAATTTCTCTATGCCTCAGCTTTCTCATCTGTGAAATAGGAATAATGATAGTATCTACCTCAGTATTGTTATTAGTATCAATTTTGCTTAAGCGGATATTTTGACAGACCGATAGGAATTCATGGTTATGCAAGAATGCAGGGGTTTCTGTAAGCAACCTTGGGTTAGCCTAGTTATTGCATCCTTTTTTTTTTTAAGTAGTAGAGTTACATTTTGTAAAATCTAAAAGTCTGCTTAAATTTTCCTCCCCTCAGCTAATTTGGTTCAAGTTACTGAGACTATTAAATATCTGAAATTTATTTGTTTATTGTGTTTTTCAAAGCTAAACAAGCCATATTTTTTTCACAGATTTCATCTTTCAGGACATATCTAATATATTTATTTCTATTCATCTTATATCCTAAGTGAATTTCATATGAGATTTACTTTCTTTTAAAGTCGTTTGTAAATAACAAAACATTATCTCTGCAGCCCTTCCATTTGACATTCATTTTTATGTTCTTTGCAGTACTTACTCATACACTATACATTTTGAATATTTTTGTACATACTTATCAGGCAATAACAACTGTTTTATTCTGAGATTTGATGTTACAGGATGTTATTTGTGATATGATTATATATTTGTGAATATATAATGTGAAATACATATATGATATATGTAATAATAATCCAGAATTTCATGTAGGTACTGGTTTACATACTTTTTTTCTGCTTTTGTGATTTTATTTTAAAATGTTATATACCTTTTATAAAAATGAGTTAGATAATGATTTAAAACACTTATCAGTGCCTTTTTAATTTGCTTTTGAAAATGTGACATTTTAAATTATTTTTATTAATATTGTCACAAAACAAAGATTTAATTTGATTATATATAAACTAATTTTTCTTCCTGAACTTAAGATAATGTTCTGGAGTTTTTTTCTTAAATTCTACTGAGAAAGTATAAGATGACTATAGACTTTTTTCTAGGTGAATTAAAAAATTAAATTGTATGTCATATGTCATCAAACTCAGTTCCTTACTTGCTACCATGAAGTGTGTCTCTGAGCTTTTCTGTTTTATTGATACAGTCATACCCTCATTTGTGCTATATTACACAAATTACATGTGGCCTTTATAGTTATATGAAAGATACGTTACCAGCCACATTGATCTCTATGTAAATTAATTACATATTTCTAGTTAGGTTGATGACTAGCCTATAAATAAAGATTCTTTAAATGCATTTGGAACAATTTTGCCTGCTTGTATAGAGTGAATGACTGCTGTACTTGGTGAATTCAGAAGCTTGAGGAATACATTTCCTGTCTTTTGCAGCAGGCATTTACTTAGGTTTTATATTCACATGTGTAGTGCCATCTGTTTTTGTTTCAAAATCTGTCATCATTGAAAGAATCGTAGCTGGTGAGTGAGGAACCACCTTCATAAACTTGAGACTAGAAGAGAAGTATAGATGGCCTAATTGTACCCCTTCATTTTAATTATGAGGACACTGAAGCCAGACAGAAAAACTGACTTTACCAAGTAGATGTAAAGAGCAGAAGTAATACCAGACCCACGTAATTATCCTATGCTATGTCACTCTGTTACTGTACGTTGGACTTGTTACTTTTAAATGTGCTCATTATTGCAGTTGTGCACATTCTGAGTAGAAATCCTACTTCAAATGTGTTTAAAAACAACTCGTAAGAGAGATCAGTATTCCAAAGGCAGTTTTGGAGAACTAAAAGTATGGTTATTTCTAATTTTGTATTGAGTTATTTCTCACTTCTGAATTAAAACTGACTTTGCACTAAGATTTATTTAATGCCAATAGAAATCTAAGTATGTTGCCAAAAGAGGAATTGTAATAGGAAATACATTTTTTCATTAAGCCTTTGGCCATTTTTAGCCCATTAAGCCTTTAAGTAGTTGCTAAATGAAGTAAAAGGAGCATGATTTATAAAAAGAGTTAGGATTTAATTTTTTTTCATTCAGATGTGATCTCACATGGTACCTGTGGGAAGTATTTCCACTTGTATTGCATCTTCTACAATCTTACTAATAGTTGTCAATTGGTACTAATGAAATATAATACTTTTAGGAAAACATTTGTCCTGTGTGATCTAAGTTTTGGTCGTTGTTGGCCTTTATTGAGCAAGTTAATTATTTGGAGAAGAATTAAAGTCACAGATGCAAAAAGTATTTTACATAATTGAATTTTAGTAGAACTGTGTTAACATGTGCTACATGTTCGGTTTTGAGTTTACCTTATACCCTTAAGGTCTTCAGACTTTTTGCTCATTTACCTCTTGAACGCTTTCAAGTTGACATACACAGTTTTTCATCAGAAGGGTCAAATAATTGCAAACAATATAATTTCTAACATCATGAATATTGACTTATAGTAAAACTATAACATTTAATTGTATTCAGTGGAATCTTAAATACCAGGGATATTTGATACCCATCACCCATTTAATAAAATAAATGGAAATATAATATTTTTGGAATCTTCTAGTGCAATAAGCTGCTAATTATCTAAAAATTGCTTCTGGATTGAGTAATTAATGCAATTATTATTTGTACAGAATTAATCCAACTGTCATAAATATATTACAGTTTTGGCAAATGTTAAACAGAAAAAGTACAATTTGTTGAAATGTGTCACTGAATGAAGTGGGAGAGATGGGGCTGAGCATCTGGATGAGAACCCCCTTGTAGGTGATATAACTTGTGAAAAGTCCTCTTGTATCCTCGCATACATCCCAGTTTGAATACTGCTGACTTAAGTGACTGACTGCACCTTCTGCAGGAGATTATTACAATTACATAATATAATTTAGTGACTAAGGGCAGACGCTCTGCAGGCAGACCACATGGGCTTCAATTCCAGCTCTGAGTCCCAGCTCTTCCTTTTACAAATTGCATGACTTTAGGAAATCTGCGTAACCACCCCCCCATCCCTCTGTTCTCTCATCTGTAAAATAAGAATAACAGTTTGCTGTTGTACAGTTGAAATGAAATAATACTTGTAACATGATTGAAATACTATCTAACACAGGTATGTTAATTGTACAGTCAACTCTAGATATTCTTTTAAATGTATTTTGAGAATTTTATAGATATAAATGTGTCTATATGCATTTCTCAGACAGATTTAAATAATTTGAGATTATCAATTGGTAGTTTCCTTTCCTCTTGCCTGGTAAATCAGATAATTTCCTACATTTTATACGAGAAATGAATCAGGTTTTGCCTATGAATATGTACACATAGATCTATTGGTATGAGAATGCATATCTGTTTAAGCACAGGAATACTTAATGTTTGTCTGTGACGAGGAAACAAATTAACAACAAACATGTATTGAATACCCACTCTAAGTAAAAGTTGCATTTAACAAAAAGGATAAAAATAGACTCTAAAGCTCTCCCCTGCCAAGGAATTACAAGAGATAGTAAGATTAATAAACAAATTTTGAGAAACATTAAATTTAAAAAATAGCACAATCAGCAAATTCTGATTTGAAGAGAACCAAAATGAATTTAGAATAATTTGTACTAGGAGGTGACCTAGGTAACAGGAAAAGCAGGAAGGGTAAGGGGAAAAAGTAGTTATTCATACCTTAAATTTGTGTTAAAAGATCAATTAACGATGTAGCCTCTAAGCAAAGTCAGGGTATGGGGATTAGAATTCAGCTTATGAATGTCTTTGTAAGAATTGTTATGAAACTCATTAATCATATGATGATAATCTTATTTCACTACTAGATATTTTTTTCTAGCATAACCTGAACTCCCTGTTATGTTGTTAAGAAATATAATGATATACTAACTTAAGTGTATTTCTTTAAAATATATGTCCTGTTTAACAGAAACAATAGTTCAGCCATTAAGATATTTTTTATTTTTCAAAATATACTTATTTATCTCCAGGTTCATCTGCTTTTTCCTTAATAAACATTAACAAAAAAGAACTAGAAAATTGAGAACTTTGGCATAAGCACTGGTATTTCACAAGATTTTGAAATAAGAGACAGGACAGTTTCTCTCCTGTGAATTGCTGACCTTTGTAATTTTGATAATGAGAATCTTATTCTGATGTTAGCTTCCATGATAAAATTGGAATTGTCTTCCTGGGCAGTTCAAAAAATTCTAGTAGTCTGAAATAAACTTTTGGAAAAGAAGTAGGTGTATTCTTTCTGCCATTACTTTATCTCATCCCAAATAAGAGGAGCATAAGAACTTCTTTCATTTGGAGATCCCCTTACTCCTTTATTGCAATACACAGAACTTTTTATTCTTTCTTTGCCTTTGTGCATAGTCCTTTAGGAGTTCTAACAGAGTTAGGCTACAATATTTTACTTCCATGAAGAGCCTTTTTGGTACATGATGTTCTTTAACATAAACATTCTCCAAGGTTCAGGCCCCATAACTGTGTAGATGCAAAAGGAAAGTAATTTGAAATTCCTGAAAATATTATAGACTGTTTTAACCTAAGCTGTTGTATGGGCTTTCAAGTATATGTGTCATTGTAACTAAGTCAGCAGTGTTCTCCCAAAAGGTTTTTAGAGAACCCTGTAATTAGTAGATGATTTGTTGTTAACTTGTCAGCAAAACATGTATACATGGATTTTTCTGTCTGCAGTATATTAAGTGTGTTCTCTTAGGTAAATACATACCTCACTTTCAGCCTTTTTTTAACCCAGATATTCTTTACGAATGTCATAAGTATAACAAATTCTTTACTGTGAATAAATGGTTTTCTAAGATTTTGTACTCTGTTTTATCAAATTAACATGAACCAGTACTTCTTGGGTACTTGTTGGGTACTTATGAAGCTGTTAGTTAACATATATTGTAGCTGTTTAATTAACATATGTAACATAATGTTAGAGTTTTTACATATCCCCATATCACTAGATTATAAACTCCTTGAAGGCAGGAGCCATGACTTGCTCAGCTCTCTATTATCCATAGTACCAGCTTAATAGCCTTAAGTTTGAGTAAAATAGATTTATGATGAGAAGGAACTCAAACTTTTTTTTTTTTTTGAACAGATTTGGTTCATTTGACTTGTGCATCTTCTAAAACAGCAAGAGAAGATTTAGAACCAGTTGTGCAGAAATTGTTTATTCCATATACTGAAGTGGAGATAGGTAAGAAAAATAATTGATGACTCATGATGGAAAGGTAATGTAACCATCATAATCTTCTCAGACATATCATGAAAGTTTCTGCAACATGAACTGAAATGTGATGTATTCAACAACAGTTCACATGTTTTAGTAAGATGGTTGAGCACAGTGTCTGCCTAAATATGTGGTAAAATGTTCACTCTACAATGTTAAAGGAAATGTATACATCATACACACACAAAACATATAATTAAGCATAGAAAATACACATTTACATGCATAATTACACAGAAAAAAGACTGTTAGAAAATCAATTTTGGTGGAATTATGGGTAATTTTCCTTATAATTTTCTTTAGTTTACAAGTGTTGTACAAAAAGCATATATTCCTTTATCAGAAAAAAATGTATCTTCCTTTAAGGAAAAGAGATTCAACTAACAGATTAAAATATTAATTGGCAAATGTTGAAATCCTTTCTCATCTAATAGTCTTCGTGTTTTTTCTGAGACAAAGTCTCACTCTTTTGCCCTGGTTGGAGTGCAGTGGTGCGATCTTAGCTCACTGCAGCCTCCACCTCCCAGGTTCAAGTGATTCTCCTGCCTCAGCCTCCGAGTAGCTGGGACTACAGGCAAGCGCCACCACACCTGGTTGATTTTTGTATTTATAGTAGAGACAGCATTTCACCGTGTTGGCCAGGGTGGTTTGGAACTCCTGACCTCAAGTGATCCATCTGCCTCAGCCTCCCAAACTGCTAGAATTACAGGCACAGTGAGCCACCGTGCTTGTCCTCTACTAGTCTTTTAATACACAATATGCTAGTGATTTAATAAATATTTAGCATTCAAAAGTATATATGCTACTTATTCATGGGGGAAACACATTTTAAAACTTTTCCCCCTACATAATAGGGTAGCACTTGTAGCTGTGAATGGAGAAAATAGGGCATATTTTCTGTGTAAATGATAAAAGAAACCTGTTGGATCTTCATTTATATGAAGTGAAGGTGATTTTTATTATAGGATTTACATGTGCACTTGAATCTTGGGCACTTTCTTCCATTGATTTATATGTCTTTATTTTCTTTACATGTACTTTGTTCATGCAACCATTTATTTACTCATGCTTATTCTGTTTCCTTTTAGCTCATTTCCTGTGAGTGTTGTTTATTTTCTTAATGCACAGGTAGTACATAGAGGGATGCTTATTTACATATGAAGACAGACTGTTCTGTTCTTTAATTTTTTTTTTAATTTTATGGGTACATAATAGGTGTATATGTTTATTGGGTACATGAGATGTATTGATACAAGCATACATTGTGTAGTAATCACATCATGGTAAATGGGATACCCATCACTTCAAGCATTTATCATTTCTCAGTGTTACAAACATTCCAGGTATACTCTTTTAGTTATTTTAAAGCTCACTGTAAATTATTGCTGGCTGACTGTACTCACCCTGTTGTGCTATCAAATGCTAGATCTTATTCATTCTGTTTATGTTTTGCACCCTTTTACCATCCCTACTTTTCCCTCTTTCTTCCTCATTACCCATCCCAGCCTCTGATAACCATCATTGTACACTCTGTCTCCATGAATTAAATTGTTTTAATTTTAGCTTCCACAAATAAGTGAGAAAATACTAAGTTCGTCTTTCTGTGCCTGGCTTATTTCACTTAACATAATGAACCTGTTCTGTTCTCAGGAGCTAACACCAATTATTATTTTTTCTGTCATCTACCCAAATAAAGTCTTTGAATCTGAAAACTTCACTTTAGTTTGGGAATTAATTTATAAATTAAATTATTTTAGTCATAATTTATTAATTTATAAATTACTTATATGTGTTTTCTTTATTTGAAAGTATCATATAAATGTTTGGATTATAAAAAATTTGATTGGTAAGGTAAAATACATGGTAATCTTCCTAAATCTAATATGGAGTCATAGTTTTTTCTTTGGCGTTAATTGCAGCTATACTTTGTGTAGAAAACCTGAATTTCTTAATTATTTCTGAAATTTTAAATAATTCTTCTGTTGTAATTTCATTGTATAGTAGTCTCAAATAATGCACTAAATATGAATCATGTCATTACTCTTCACTTTTTAAATCCATTTAATTTTCTTTTAAAAAAAATTAAGCTGGGGGAAATTACATGTTCATTACTTAGCATCCTCTAGCCATTTTAGATTTTTAAACATTAATCTTAATAGTTAAAGTGATCCCATTTTGAAATGATGTATTGTTCAGAACCTGAGAGGAATTCTTTGGTAAGAACTATGTGCTCAGAGGGGTCCTCAGGTGCACTGAGGCACTGAAAAGCTAGTTTTCACTGACACATAGGCCTTTTTATCATCAGGGTGAGGTAGTGGTCATATTTTAATTAAAATGTCAGAACAAATACTGTTGGAGTTATTGAAAATGAATCACCAGATAAAGTGAGCACTGGGCCATGGCAGGTCAAAGAGGCAAAGTCACCTGGAGAAGAGAACTCAATTCATTTTCCTGCCTAAATGAGGAAGAAGGAACTTTATGAGCAGTATGAACTTTTAATACATTAAAGCACATTCTTCTCTGTAGCAGAAGCCCCTATTTTCACAGATTGATGGCTTTTATTACTATGTTTTGATTATTTGACATTCATATAATACCTCATGCTTTAGAACATTGTAAATATTTTAGTTTAAAACATGTACCAAAGAAATAACATTATTTGGCCTTATTTTCTTTTCCTTTGTATTTGAGTTCTACATTCTATGTGCTTCATAAACCTGTGAAAGCCAGCCTAGTCACTTTTTTAAAAGAATCTGTATCATAGCCATCCTAGCACGTGTGAAGTTGTATCTTATTGTAGTCTTGCTTTGCTTTTCCCCAGTGATTAGTGATATTCAACATCTTTTCAAGAGCTTATTGGCCATCTGTCTGTCTTCTCTGGAGAAATATCTATTCATGTCCTTTGCAAAGTTTTTTAATTGGATTTTTTGTTTTTGTTGAGTTGTAGGAGTTCTTTACATATTCTGGATATTAATCCCTTATCCGATACATGACTTGTAAATATTTGTTGTGGTGATTGTAAATGGGATTGCATTCTTGATTTAGCTCTGCTTATTATTAGTGTATAGAAATCCTACTGATTTTAGTATCCTAAAACTTTACTGAAGTCATTTATCAATTCAAGGAGCCTTTTGGTGGAGTCTTTAGGATTTTCCAGGTATAGAATCATATTGTCAGTGAAGCATCTCACTCATTTTCTATCTTAAAGAGCACCACTGCCTAAAAACAGCATTTCCCTTATAGGTGTAGTTTAAAGTCCATAGCTAGTGTGTTAAGTAATTGTTGGGCTGTGAAGGCAAATGTCTTAATTCCTTTCTGTATCCTGTATGACTCAGTCAGGGCTATGGCAGTCTCCACCGCTCTGCCAGTATTACTGGCATAGTTTACTCTATCCCTAAACATGGCATGCAACTGTGGACACCATTTCTTGCTTTTTTATTTGTTGTGCTATAGTTGTTTTTCTTCTGCCTACCGTATTCTATACTTACTCCACTTTAATTTGCCCAAGATTTTATTCTAAATTACCTATTACATCTTTAGTCCTTCTTACTATCAAATTGAATGAAATGAGAACCAATTTTACCACTGGCAACTTGTGATGCACGCTTAGCCAAAGCTCAGCAACTTTAATATTTTTTGACAGTTTTGCACTTCACAACTGCATGTTATTTTTCCGGCTATCTCTTTGCCTTCCAGTTGACCTCAACGAAAGATGAAGCAATTATATATCTCTTGAAGATTTTAAGGTCAAAGCCTGATAATGCCCTTGAATCCAGAGCACTTATCTTCAGCTTATGTCAGTTTTTCACCTTCCTCATGGTTTCTTTTCGCAGGCTCAACCTCTATGAAATTAAGTTGAATTAATCTATTAGATTATTAACTTCCTCCAGCTTTTATTAAGTGGAGTATTCCTTTGAGCTGGATCATTAATGAGACACAAGATAAGTTCTCCTAGTATATGCTTAGAAATGGGCTGGGCAATATTAAAGACTTTCCAGACCTTAGCCCACTTGTTAGCAGTGCTCCCCAAGTCTGGTGTCCCAAATCATAGGAGATTCATTTAAGTATCTTCCCATAAGATTCATGTAACTAAACTCACTAATCAATTTGCTAAGAACCATATGGTGTTAGCTATGAAATACTAATTTCTTATGTTCCTTTATCTTGTCAATACATGGATTTAGCCACCTAACATGTTCCTACATAAAGTTAGTGATATCTTAGATGACTCGTAGGTCTTAGCACTTTTAGAAAGGACCGTCTTAGGAGATCACTTCTTCTACTCAGAGTTTCTTCATCCTATTTCACTAATAATTATGGATTATTCAGGATGAACTAGGAAAATAACTTATTTGGTGTTCTTATAGTGGAGACATTGTAAATTAAATATAATAAAATTTTGTTTATCCTGATATGGGAAATAGGGATTTCTTGTTCATTGAATACTGCAATGAGGTAAAAATTTCTCTACATTGGTTACTAATTAAATAATAGTAATTAACGAGATTATTATGCCTTTAGCATTTTCTTTATGATTCATGAGGTGCCTCATGGTCTTGGGCAGTCTTCATAAACACCCATTATTGTACAAAATTTGAAGTTTTGTTCAGATTCAGTCTAAAGAAAACTAGTCAATGAATGTATTATCAGCAATATTCTATGGTTTCAAAGAAAATTATAACAATTTTAAAGAGGAGAGGCAAATAAATGATTATCAAGTTAGCAAGAAATAGGCTTTATGCATTGAGATTAATAATGTTGGGCCTTTTTATAAGCACATCATATTTGGTCATACCTAAAAATATGGATAACATCAATTCGGAAATTATTTACTGAGCATCTGTTGTGTGCTAAGCCCTGTATTAGGGAACAAAAAAAGGAGGGAGAGTAAGAACTAAGTCTACTTCATCTGCATATACCCAGCTTGTAGCGCAATGCCTAACACACATAATAGACACAAGCTCTTAAATGAGAGAAAATGTGCTCAAAATGACATTTATTGTTATCACTTCATTTTTGGTATTTGTTGCTTACCATTAATTTTTTTAATCCAATAAGAAAAAGCATTAGAATGTGAGTTAGGACAACAAAATTTTAATCCTGTATTCACTATATTTTTAATAATAACTTTAATGAGATACCATTCTATACCATATGATTCACCCATTTGAAGTATAAAATTCAGTGTTTCTTAGTATATTTATAGAATAGTCCAAACATCACCACCATCAGTTTTAGAACGTTTCTATCACCCCCGAAAGAAATGTCATACCCATTAGTGATCACCCTCCATTTGCCCCCAGTTCTCTTCAGCCCTAGGTAACCGACTAACCTACTTCCTGCTTATCTTGGACATTTCATCTGTATATACTATTGACTTACTATATAATTTATCAAGTTGGCTTGTCCATTTGAAACATAAGGAAATCAATTTATGTTGTCTTCTCTCTTTATAGGGAAAATTTAAGGATGAATATGATCATAACCACTTTGATACTAGTGAGAAGAAGTAATAGAAGTCCAAAGGAGCATGAGTGGAGTAAAATCTAATTAACTTGCTAATCAAAATAGAGTATGCAGATGCAAATTAACTAATTGTTTACATACAAAGCACTGATTTACTATAATATCTAGTCATGGCTTAATCGTTAATAGGCTGCACAGTGTAGTAATTGACAAGCATATTGTATTTTAGAATGTAAATAAAATTTATTTCTACATTTAGAAAATGAACAAGTTGAAAAGCCAAGAATTCTGTGGGCTCTTTACTTCAATATGAGAGATTCGTCAGACATCAGCAGGAGCTGTTATAATGATTTACCACCCAACGTTTATGTCTGCTCTGGCCCAGATTGTGGTTTAGGAAATGATAATGCAGTTAAACAGGTAAGGCTATTGATGTTTCTCAGTTTTGTATTAACATTTTCGTATGGTTGGGAAACATTTTTTTTATCTGGGAGCAGAGAAAAGTCTAGAAAAGCATCCTCTCATTAATACCACGTTTCTAATTTGCCCTAAAAGTTTTTTCTATGACCTACAAAGCTTCTTTAAATATACTTTAAATTCAGGATCAGGTATTTTCACTTTATTGAATAAAATGTTGAATTACAGAGATTTTTTATGAGTTCCATTGTGGAAATAAGGATGGAAGATGTTAAAAATACATATTGATAAATAAGAATTTATAATGCCAGTATTCTAAAGAAACGTTGTTTCTAATTTAAACAGTTGGACTATTGGTATCTTATTTTGAAATACATATTTTTCTTGGTAAACTGACTCATTTCAAGAAGGTTGTAACTACTAAGGCATATAAAATTAATTTTACAGTAGTCTTAATGCATTTTTTTATTCATGGAAAAGCAGTTATAGCGCAGTTTTGCATAGTTAACACGATTCCATTAATGTTTTGACACAAGTTTGTGTCCCAAGAGCTACCATTACTGCTACTGAGGACTATTGTAAAGCAAGGTGGAAGTCTGTGATAGCCATCCTAAGCAGGGCTAAGAAGAGGCACAGGCTGATACAGGCTGCTGAAAGTGAGCCATGATTCTATTAAGCTGAAGATTGATAGGTGTATACAAATATACTTCTCTGCCCTGGACAGGATAGAAAAAATATATATATATATATTTTTTTTTCGAGACACATTTCTAAACTTTAGAATTGGCACATCTGTCCATTAAGCCAATAAATGGGTAATTTAACATTGTTCTTAGACCACAGATGGCACTTTCATTCCCACCAATGGCAAGGATCTTATAGTAGCAAATGTCCTGGTTGAGCCTGTAATCTAATTTTGAGTCATAGTAGCAAGGCTATGACTATGATGAGGATACAGACATCTGCAGTTATTTTCTGGAGTTCGTGTGTATTTTCTTCAGTGCCTGATAGTGATCCTGGATAATCATATTCAGCCATTGGCACCAAACCAAAGCAGGAAGTCACATCTCCGATCCATCATTCATTCTGTTAGCTTACTAAGAACCCAAGATAGCTGAAGATCTGCATTTATAGCTTGAAATATTCAAGTCACTTTTTACTTTGATGTTCTAATGTTTTGCAAGCAGAAACTGCCAGCAAGTTTTTAGCAAGGTAGCTTAGGTCATTTTTTATCCCTAAATGAACTGTAATTTTTTTTAACCAAAAAAATTTAAATAAGGGCTTCTAATACAAGTACTAATGTAATCTAAACATCTAAACTGCATGCTAGAAGATTATAATTGAAGGATAATTTTATCATGAGGTAATTTGCTTCTCAAGAAGATAACCTTCAGAGGTAACATACTGTAACAGTAGAAAACAATATAGTGCTAATGTTGGTACTAATATGCTATTAAATGTAAGTAGTTTTAAATTTGTTATATAGCTTTTTAAATTTAAATCAAATTTAAATTTGTTACATAGCCTTTATATTGGTTTTGGGGAAAATATAATGCCTATTTTAAAGAGCATTGACAATATTTGTTAAGTAGCTAGTGTATTCAGATAAACTGCATGCTAATTCCTGTGTATCAGCCTGTAATTTTGTCAGTCACTAATTGGTGATTTCTGGTGATCGATGTTTTCCAAATGAAGAATATTATCCATAAAAGCTCTCAGAATATCACCTAGACTTCGTTTATGTAGAAAACACAAGCCCATGCAGATTTATTTGAAAAAAAAAAACAAAAAAAAAAAAAACACGAAATACTTCATTTTACCAGTTGGCAAGTTTACATCTTTTCTTATTTGTCAAATGTATAGAGGTTGAGTAATGTAAACCTGTGTTCATAGGGAACTCTTTATGATTTGTGTTCATAGGGAACTATTTATGATTTGAAGGTGCACCAAAAGCATGAAGCGATCTGTCTTTAATACCCACAAGTTCAAATTGTGTGCTCCTGGCCTCTCAGACATTCTCTATTGTCACCATGAAACGAACCTAAGTGATAATTGTGATTCTATGACTTGCTCATTTTTGTATTTTATGTCGCTTCAGTTTTGTTTTTATTTTTCTGAAGCTGACATCTGACATCTCTTTTCTTGGTAGATGTTATATACCATGTACCCAAACATACTCATGGACAGGTCCATAGTCCTCATTCCCAAGACATTGATAGCTCACTCCTTCAGGAGCCCCACCCTCTAGGAGATGTCACTACTATGGGAACAAGAATAAATAGCATCATACTCTTTATATTTTGCTTCAGGTATAAAATAGGTTAAATTGGCTGATGTTGGGCTGGGCTAGCAACCTAACCACCATTCAGAACATTGTTTTGTGGACAAATTAGCCAATCACTTATGACATTTGATACATAGCCCATTATTAAGCTGAGAGCTAGCTTTATAGATCAAACAAGTTGCTCACATACTGTAATGCTATTTGTTTTCTAAGCCTTTGAGAGGGCAATTTTAGATGTCATATTTTCTGTAGCTGTCATTCATTTGAGCACTTTCTATGTGTCAGATACCATCCTTGGCATCTCATATATATTATTTGGTCCTCAAAACAATCCTACGAGATAAGTATTTGTGATATGCCCATTTATAGATAAGGAAGCTAAGTCCTAAAGGGGCTAAATAACTTGTCCAAAGGTTACATAGCTAGTAAGTTCTTGAGCCAAGAATTAAACTCAGCTCTTTTGGATCACAGTGCTGGTACACTCACCCAGTGAGTGTTATGTGCTACTTTCAGTTTATGAGTAGGCGTATATCCTAAAAACTTTAAAGTACTATATTGATGAAATGTTTATTTTTGTTTTGTGTAGATGTATGTTAATTAAACATAGAAATATTTTAAATGATACACTTCGTTCTCTCTGTACTTCTCTGTATGAGCACACCAAGTCACAATATAATTAGCCCTTTCCAATTTTTTAACCACCTGAAACGCTTTACGCTTTGAGCTAACTTCTGGCTTAAAAACGGTGAAGAGGAGGAAAAGTTGCCAATAAACTATTCCGTGCTTAGAACTAGGTTTAGCTGGAAAACAAAATGCAGCAGACCAAGAAGCCTTAGATGCACTTTCCAGAGCATGACAGTTGACCCTAAGAGGTTCCAGCAGTTACAGAGAGGAGAGATTTGGGGTGGAGTCCAGCTATAGGAAATTGGCATCAACAAGGGCCAAGGCAGATGGGCTAAAGGTGGGAATTCCATAAGCAGGTAGAACACAAGGAAGAGTGCTGTGACAACTTGCAACTGGTGCTAATCTTAGGAGTCATGTAGTGCATGACAAGATATATGGAAGCATATGGTGAGGGATCCAGCCACAGAGACTGAAGCTCAGGGTAAAATCTATTCTGTGGAGAGGAGGCAAAGG
This sequence comes from Alouatta palliata, assembly GCA_004027835.1. Lineage (NCBI taxonomy): Eukaryota > Metazoa > Chordata > Mammalia > Primates > Atelidae > Alouatta > Alouatta palliata. The sequence goes on from PVKV010015835.1 coordinate 24,126, forward strand.
GAGACAAGGTGTCAAACACAGAGGAACTGGCATAGAAGTAAAAGTATTAGTAGTATTAATTATATTTATACTTAGTATTTGTATTAAATATTACTGACATTCTATTTTATGCCAAGGCAATAAGGATCCAGAGTTGACTAAAAGTATTTGTCATCCTGGAGGAATGACTGTTAGGTAAAGGAGAAAAGCATGTAAACAAATGACAGTGTAGTGTGGTATATGTACTAATATATCCAAAGTCTAGAAGTAACGCAGAGGAGCAATGAGCTCTGTCTAGAAGTCAGAGAACCTTACAGAGAGGAGTGTAGTAGATGAGTAGCAATTCTCCATCTAAATCAAAGACAGTAGAATTGAAACATTCTGGTTGTGAAGAATAACACTGGTACCAGCCCAGGATGTAAACGTAAGTATCATGGTGTCTCGTTTCATACAAATAAACAGGTATTGGTAAAGTAAGAAGTCTGAGAGATGGAGGTTAGACAAAGTGGTGTATGATAAGATCAGAGAAGGTATGTGTCAGACAGGTTTTATTTTCTGTAGTAGGGATCTTGGATGTTATCTTATTGGTGATGGGGAGTCACTGAAGAATTTTAAGCCAAAATGGAATAAACAGAATTTTATTTTGCACAGACCCATCTGAGGGTAGCATGGAGATGGATTATATGGGGGAACTCTAGAGGCAAGGAGACCAGTCCAATTCTGAGGCTATTGCAGTTGTCTGGGTGAAAGATGGTGCATGTCTGGGCTATATCAGTGGGGAAGGAGCAGATGAAGTTAAGAGATAGAAGATAAAATTGATAGAATTTGATGATTGTTTGCATGCAGAGAGTAAAAGGGAGGGAGAACTTATACAGACAGTAAAGTTAGAGATGACAAAAAGACCATTAGTGAAATGACATATGAGGTAACGGCTTTGTTTGACCTAGGTCCTACTACTCTATAGGGGCTACGTGTCTCTAGCAAAGGAGTATGGTGAGTTCCCAGGATGGAGAGTGCAGACAGGCATCTGTAATGTTTAATTTCCAAATAGCTATAATAAAAGCAGTGTTACAGTATTCACTATAGTCACCATGCTGTACATTAGATCCCCAGAACTTACCACTGGAAGTTTGTACCCTTAAACCAACAGCTCTTCACTCCCCAGCCCCTGGCAACCACCCTCAACTTTTTTAGATTCCACACATAAGTGAGATCATGTGGTAATTGTCTTTCTGTGTTTGGCTTATTTCACTTAGCATAATGTCCTCCAGGTTCATTCATCTTGTCATAAATGACAGGATTCCGACATTCAAAATTGACAAGAGGGCAGATTTTAAGTACTCTTACTACAAATACATACATACATACACATACACACACACACACACACACACACACAGTGGTAACGGTTGGTGGTGATAGACGTGTTAACTTGATTGTGGTAATCATTACACCCTGTATATCAAATGACCTTGTACACCTTGAATATATACAGTTTTTGCCAATTAAGTATTTAAAAAGTTAAAAAAAAATTGTCTGTAGTAATTGGCGTGTCCAAAAACATACACTTGAAGTTTTTTATTCTGTTACCCTATTGTTGCCAGGTTCTGGGACCCAGGGGAGGCTTAGCTTGCTCCCTGGTGGGCTGTTCTTCCAGGCTGTTGGTCTCTCATTCACCCAAGAATGGGAGAGGGGACCATACCAGGTGTGGTGTGCTTGCAAGTAAATATCGGACCCCAAAGAGTTGTTGCAGAAAGCAATTTGTTTAGGCAGAGAAAGAGAAAAAGGAGAAAGAAAACGATAAGAGAGGAAAGCTTTCACGAAGGTTGTGGAAGGGGATCCAGATATGGAGTCTGGCTGGATGTGGGGACAGGGACTTTTAACCTGGGAGGAATACCCACCCTGTCCAAGCCCTTTGACCTATGAAAGGAGTTCCTTTAAACTTCCGCTGGAGTGATTGATCTTTGATTCTTTCCTGCGTGTGCGAAAACTTAAAGACCTCTAATTCCCAGATGAAGAGGTGGGGGAGGCATGGTGCTAAGTTTTTGCCCTTGAAACTACGCCCCCTTGTGGACCTGGGGAGAGAATACATTCCCTCACTATCATACTAATAAGTTCAACTTAAATCTTGACATTTTTACTTATGTTATTATTAGTAACAATGAAAATAGCTACCATATATGTTGGCTTACTCACTGACATTTTATAGATATGGAAGCCAAAGCTCAGAAATTGAGTAAACATTCCCCAAATCACATAGCTGCTAAATGGTAGTGCCAGCATTTTTACTGAGGCTATCTTTTCAAAATCCATGAGATTAAACAAGTGCTATAGTCCTTAAAGTCGAGGGAATGCGAACTATATCAGAAAGCAAATAGTTGAGCAAATAGTGAAGAATTTTCTTAATTTGAACAGTGACTTGTTAAAAATTATTATATGCTAAATGAGACTATACCAGTATTACATATAGACTTGTATTAGTCTGTTCTCACACTGCTATAAAGATACTACCTAAGACTGTGTAATTTGTAAACAAAAGAGGTTTAATTGACTGACAGTTCGTCATGGCTGGGGAGGCCTCAGGAAATGTAAAATTATAGTGGAAGGCAAAGGGGAAGGAAGGCATATCTTAAATGGCAGCAGGAGAGAGAAAGTGAAGAGGGAATGGCCAAACACTTTTAAACCATCAGAACTTTTGAGAAATCACTATCAAAAGAACAGCATGGGGAAAACTGCCTCCATAATCCAGTCACCTCCCACTAGGTCCCTCCCCAATACTTGTGAATTACAATTTCAGGTGAGGTTTGGGTGAGGACACAGCCAAACCATATCATTCTTCCCCTGCCCATTCCCAAATCTCATGTCCTTCTCACATTTCAAAACCAATCAAGTCTTCCCAACAGTCCTCCAAAGTCTTAACTCATTCCAGCATTAACTCAAAAGTCCACGTCCAAAGTCTCATCTGAGACAAGGCAAATCCCTTCTGCCTATGAACCTGTAAAATCAAAAGCAAGTTAATTGCTTTGAAGATACACTGGGGTATAGGCATTGGGTATGTTTCCATTCCTGATGAGAGGACAAAGCAAAGTGGCCATAGGCCCCATGCAAGTCCCAAATCCGGCTGAGCAGTCATTAAATCTTAAAGCTCCAAATCTCCTTTGACTCCATGTCGTCACATCCAGGCCATGCTGATACAAGGACTAGGGTTCCATGCCCTTGGGAAGTTCCAACCCTGTGGCTCTGCAGGACATAGGCACTGTGCCTGCTTTCTCAGACTGGCATTGAGTGCCTGTGACTTTTCCAGGTGCATGGTGCAAGCTGTCGGTGGATCTACTATTCTGGAGTCTAGAGAACAGTGGCCCTCTGTTAGCTCCACTAAACAGTTCCCTTTTGGTTACTCTTTATGGGGGCTCCAAGCCCACATTTCCCTTCAGCACTGCTCCAGCAGAGGTTCTCCGTGAGGGCTGTACTCCTGCAGCAGACTTCTGCCTGGTCATCTAGGCATTTGCAAACATCCCCTGAAATCTACACAGAGGCTCCCAAACCTCAACTCTTGTCTTTGGTGCACCCTCAGGCCCAACATCACGTGGAAGCTGGCAAGGCTTGGGGCTTGCACCCTCTGAAGCAACAGCACAAGCTGTACCTTTAGTCCTTTTAGCCATGGCTGGAGCTGCAACTGGAGCAGTGGGATGTAGGGCACCATATTCTAGGGCTACACAGAGCAGTTGGGCCCACCCAGCCCAAAAAACCATTTTTCCCTCCTAGGGAAGATCTCTGACATGCCCTGGAGACCTTTCCCATTGTCTTGGCTATTGACATTTGGCTCATCATTTCTTACGTAAATTTCTGTAGCCCGCTTGAGTTCCTCCCCAGAAAATGGGTTTTTCTTTTCTCCCACATGGTCAGGCTGCAAATTTTCCAAACCTTTATGCTCTACTTCCCTTTTAAACATAAGTTCCAATATCAAACCATCTCTTTGTGAACATACATGACTGAATGCTTTCAGAATCAGCCAGGTCACCTCTTGAATGCTTTGCTGCTTTGAAATTTCTTCTGCCACATACCCTAAATCATCTCTCTCAAGTTCAAAGTTCCACAGATCTCTAGGTCAGGGACAGAATGTCGCTAGTCTTTGCTAAAGCATAGCAAGAGTCACCTTCGCTCCAGTTCCCAATAAGTTCCTCATCTCCATCTGAAACCACCTCAGCCTGGACATCATTGTCTGTATCACTATCAGCATTTTGGTCAAAACCATTCAACAAATCTCTAGAAAGTTCCAAATTTTCCCACATTTATGTCTTCTGAGCCCTCCAAACTGTTCTAACCTCTGCCCGTTACCCAGTTCCAAAGTCATTTCTACATTTTCAGGTTATCTTTATAGCAGTACCCCATTCCTGGTACCAATTCTCACTATTAGTGCCTCGTAACTGCCATAAAGATACTATCTGAGACTAGATAATTTATAAACAAAAAAGGTTTAATTGACTCACAATTCCACATGGCTGGGAAGGCCTCACGAAAGTTACAATCATGGTGGAAGGTGAAGGGGAAGCAAGGCACGTCTTACATGGCGGCAGGAGAGAGAGAAAAGGGGGAACTGCTAAATACTTTAAACCATCAGATCTTGTGAGAACTCACTGTCACAAGAACAGCATGGGAACAGCTGCCCCCTTAATCCAATCACCCCCTAACACATGCGGATAACAATTTGAGATGAGATTTGGATGGGGACTGAGAACCAAATCGTATCAAGTCTCTATAAGAAATCATACAAAATAATATTAAGGAAATTGTATTTCTGTTGATATATAGAATGAATGTGTTTCAGTTTTCAACAGTCTGAACACTTGATAATGAACCTGATAGTACTGCCATCCTTGAAGAGTGGACCTGAATACATGTATAGAATTAAAGGGAGAAATCATAGAATTCTGAAAACAGACTTACAGAAGTTTATGTATACTGATAAAGTACTATAACCTGCTTAAGGGAATTTTAAAGGATAACACTTAATTTTTTAGTTAGTGCCAGAAATGCACACACATTTTAAACTTATTTCCAAAAATGATTTTATCTTTTCTTCGTTGGCCAGGCTGAAACACTTTTCCAGGAAATCTGCCCCAATGAAGATTTCTGTCCCCCTCCACCAAATCCTGAAGACATTGTCCTTGATGGAGACAGTTTACAGCCAGAGGCTTCAGAATCCAGTGCCATACCAGAGGCTAACTCAGAGACTCTCAAGGAAAGCACAAACCTTGGAAACCTAGAGGAGCCCTCTGAATAATGGATACACAGTAAACTGAGTACCCCACTTTGGAAATTTCTACTTGTCTCAGAGTCTGCTTGATAGAAGGACTATTTGAAAAATGTTAGAAATCAGCAGCAATTATAAGGCAAAATAGGTAATAGAAATCCAAAAGGGGATTTTCCTTATAGAGGACATTCCAAGAACACACAACATTTATAAAGCACATTGACTTGCTCATTTTAAATACCAAACTTGAGTGACTAGCAGATGAAAATTATAAATCATTTGATTCTCAGGAATGTAACTGTGGATATGAAAGTGATCCTATGCATTGTTAATAATTTAGTGGTTTTAGGACAATTTTGTTTGCCACTTTGGCTCTTTGTTGGAAAGCCACATTTTCAGAACCAGCTCACGTATTTTCTTTGATTATTTGAATTATAGTTTCTTTATTGATAACAGCATTATAACGTAAGGATAAAAACATATATAGAAAAACTAAAGTATCGTCATCTAGATAGAAGCCTGTATTTGGAATATGGGTTTGTTTTGTTTTGCCTTGCTTTCTATGTTGAGAAGCATTGAAAATGCTAATATTAAGGTGTTTAGACATTTTTATGAACAAGTCAGTAGTGTTTCTTTTAGTATCAGTGATATTTGTTTGTAAATTATTTACATATTGGGAAAGGTCAATAATAAAGAAATGAAAGAATGGAAGGAAAGGCATGGATAGACTCATTGGTATTTGGATGTTCTGTGTATCAAGTAACTAGAGTACTAGGCTAATTGTCTACAGACCTAAATTAATCCTGGCTGTCCTGCTGATGATATTTGGTAACTTGTTTTAGCTTCTTAGCCTTTGTTTCTCCATATATAGTAGTACCCTGCCTACTGTATGAGAATGGTTATGAAGACAAATGCAGTGCCATCTTTAGTATGGCATCACTGGAAGAAAATTGTTTTAGAATTTTCCCATTGACTTGATGAATATCAAAAGTCTCAGGCAGGAAATAATTGCTTGCTGTCAGTCAGCTTCAAACAAAATAGATCACAGCGCTGTTATTGCATTAAGCTTTTTAAATGAAAATTTCTTTTTTAAATTAGTATTTTATAGTCTTACGGATGAGTAAAAATAGTAACAAGTAGAATTGTGGTTTTGAAATGTGACTAAGGAAAACACTCTATAAATTGTTCCTGTTCCTTTTCTGGTACGTAAACCTGCAACCACCAAGGGTTTCAAATTGAGTATGACAGTTGGTAAGCCCTAATATACATGCTACATAAAAATGTTAGGGCTGCCAGTAATCCCAGCACTTTGGGAAGCTGAGGTGGGTAGATCACTAGAGGTCAGGAGTTTGAGACCAGCCTGGCCAACATGGCAAAACCCTACCTCTACTAAAAATATAAAATTTTAGCTGGGTGTGATGGCAGGCACCTGTAATCTCAGCTATTTGGGAGGCAGAGGTTGCAGTGAGCCGAGATTGTGCCACCGTACTCCAGCCTGGGCAACAGAGCTAGACTCTGTCTCAAAACAAAAAACAAGTTAGGTCTGTACATAGGCAGCAAACCCAGCTACAGTGACATTGCCTATATTTAAATTTTCTCAAATGGCCGAGGTCTGATGGTCTACTTTATTTGAGCAATAATTTAGTCTTATAATTGCCTGTAAATAAATAAATGAACTCTAAATTTTTTTTTTCACAGAATTCGGCCCATATTGTCTATCAGTAAGCCATGGTTCCATTGTAAAGCACATAGTTCTTACATACTTCAACTGCAGCTGGTCCCTGACCTACCAGGTTTCAGAAATGTTCTTAAAGGAAGCTAGCTGTAGCATGTCACAGATTCATGGGAAATGAAGGAACCAAGAACGTAGCTCATGCTTCTCCTTTCTACCCCCTGCAGATATAGTTGAAGCCAGAATAATGGAAGAACTAAACTTACTGGCCTCTCAGGCTGCTCCTGTTCCTACCTCCTAGTGTACAGCTCCTCCCCATCTCTTTAGTCCCCCTCCTTCGCTTCCCCTTTTATAATGTCACATAAATCGGGACAGTAGGATCACATTATAACCTACTTCGTCACAGGGATTCAGATTTTTCTTATATCAAATCATGTTTCTTGAAACCCAGCTGGGGCATATGCACTCAATGTCTAATACATACCTATTAATGTACCAGGTATTGGCCTTGCCTCTGGATATCAGCAATATATTATATTCCACTGGATGAGACAATTGAGTCTGAATACAGTTGCAGTAAATTGTGCCAATAAAGGTATTGCACTGTTATGGTCTTAGAGTTAAGGCCGCTTGAATGCAGCATGCACATTCATGTAAACAGACAATCAGGATAGGCCTAGAATAACCACAAAAATTCTGATGGCCTTACTGCAGCTGCCTATATATAGAACAATGAAGGAGATCGTTTGTGGTCCATTATTGTACCCTGTTTCATTCATTAGCCAGCATCAGCATTTCTTTTTCAGGTCATTTATTAAATATTACTGAAATGTTTAAAAGTTGCTGAACATGATTCATGTATTATACAACTGCTAAAAGACTTTGAGAACCTTAGATACTTCCTGTTGCCTCAAAATATAATAGAAATTATTCTTAGAGCCTTCTTTTTAGTTATCCTAATTACTGCAAATAAATATTTGTTCTTAGAGTTTTAGGTAAAAAAGAAAAATCTTTTGATTTGTTATAAAACCTTAAGCTTGAAGTCATATTAATAAAATTAGTATGTTGTACATAGTAGAAAATTTTCAGTAGCTAATTTACATTTTCAAAAAAGTTATCAAAGAATTTTGATTCATGTATTTAAAATGTTGATGCATGCCTCTTATTAACCAAAAATGATAATGCCATTCAGTTTAGTGATCAGTATGAGAACCAACAGCTTATCCTATGTTGCTGTTGTATTTTTTCCTAGTTGGTGTACCTGCCCAGAAAAACATATACTGTATGTGTATACATATGTATATGTAAAAGGTCAATTTATATATTTTTCTACAGGAAAATGGTGTAACAATTTCCTATCTCCCATAATATTTATTTGTCCATAGTAAAATGGTCATATTGATGGCAATTTCTAGAACTAGTTTCTGGGATTGTTAGCCCTTTGTCTAAAGTAATGGCAGTATTAATGATTGACTTCTGTCACTGACATAGTTAACCTGGATCGGCAGCCCTGGTAGCCTTTGTCTAAAGTCCTAAAGAGTTCCAAAAAAAAATTTTGTTGAAATTTAATTGCTAAATAGTGGTTGGTGATTCTTTACAGTAGGAATTGTAATAATTTCCTTGCAAATAAGTTATTTACTGCTATTGACATTGAATAATTTGTCTTTTACTCAGCTAATTTTATTGTATTTCAAAAAGCATGAATATATGAATATTCATAAATTATACACTGTAACAATAAGTTTTCAGAGGAAATAAAGACTTTTCAATCCTTTTCAGGCATGGTATCATATTTTGTAGTGCTTACATCTTTTATATCTGCCAAGAATTTGAAGATTGACTTGAACCTGATTTATGTTTTAATATCAGTCTATTAAGTAAATAGTTAATTGTCAAGCTGTATATTTGGTTTTGTTTTTAGGCATTTGCCAACTGTGTTAAGTTTATAAGGCAATGAAATAATATAATGAAATACTTTGCAAACTGTTCTAGATGCCAACATTAATGCCAATATCAAACAAAAGTGGATGAGACCTTTTTCTATTTGGAATCAGTGCTGTGGAGGCTGTGCAGCATGGGCTATGAATTTATAACACATTGATTGCCTACAGACTGTTTTCACATCTCACTTACATAATGAGAATCTGAAATGGTTTTCATATCTGTTTGGCAAATGAGAACCTGAATGTTTTTCTTTGAGGGTTTTGAGGCCCCAACAACTCATTTGCAATAGATAAGAGACTCCTGATGTTCTTTTTATGCAGAAATTATTCATTAAACCATGATTTGCTATTGAGTCAAATAATTAGAGCAGACTGACATTTTCTGTCAATTTCAAGTAGTTTCTAAATTTCTTCAGTAAGGAGACATTACAAAGATAACAGAACTCTCAAAACTGGCAGTTTTTCTGTGAGATTATTAATTAATAAATTTTAAGAAAGATAAGATTAATTGAATTTTTAAATAAGTAGCTGCATTATCCTTCAAGCACCTTGAAACTCGTTCACACTTAAAAAAAATGGTTCCAAATGTTTGAATTCTCTTTAATGATGACTTTTAAAAAATACTGATTAAGTGGTTTAACTCTTAGAATCCCAAGTCACATTTTGAAGGCCACTTTTTTTTCCATTGATGCACAATTTAGCTTTGGGGCTGCAATGAGATACCCCTGTGGTACAAGTTGCCATGCCTGCTCTTTCTGGTGATGATGACTCCGAGAACAGTATGATGGGTAATCATTAGAACTTGGATCCTGGTAAACTGTAGGGTCTTTTTGTCTATCATTGCAGGGGGATTTATGCTGATAACTCCTATTAATGTTAATAGGACTTGCATGTGTAAATCTTCCTCCTGTCAACAAAACAGTTAACCCCTAAAAGAAACATTCTTTAGAGGTGGACACAGTACCTGATCTAGAAGCCTCAGTGAATTGTCCTATTCAGGATTTTTATGTATGGGAAAAAAAAAATAACATGAATGTACCAACTCAGCAGAGTATTTTTTGTAAAGCTTCAAAAGATGAAATACTAGCACTTAATTTTCTATTTCCATTTCTAAAATATGTTAGAAACTACTGCTCTGTATGTACTATTAACATAGCATTTTTCTTTTATTTTTAAAAGTAAAATAATTTTGCCCAAAGTTGTGTTAAAATCGCATTTTTAATATGCCAATACTATCCTAAGATTTCTGGAAATTAACATTTTAAAGCTATATAATAAGATCCAGTCTCATAACAATCAAGGAAATGCACACAAACCCAGGAGATGGATTTTGCTTTTCAAATTGGCAGAATCCCAAATACTGATATTAGCCAGAGTGGTAAGGATATAGGGGAAAAGACACTCAGTACATTGTGAGTAAGAAAGTACATAAACAGGTTATAGCCTATTCAAAGGGCAATTTGGCAGAACTTGTTAAAACTTTTTTTGCAAATTATTAAAATGACATTTTTAATATTTACACATTTTTTAATTGCCACTTTTAGATTGAGGCAGTACATGTGAAAGAGTATTACATGGAAATATTACATTATGCTGAGGTTTGGAATATGAATCCCATCCCCCAGAAAACATAGTACCCAATAAGTAGTTTTACAATGCATGTCCCCCTGCCTCCCTCCCTCTGTCCCTCCCTCCCTCCTCTAGTAGTCTGCATTGTCTATTATTACCATGTTTATGTCTACATGTGCTCAGTGTTTAGCTCCCACTTACAAGTGAGAACATGCTGTATTTTGGTTTTCTGTTCCTGTGTAGTTTAGGATTATGGCCTCCATCTCCATCCACATTGCTGCAAAGGCCATGATCTCATTGTTTTATGGCTGCATAGCATTTCATGGTATGTAAATACCACATTTTCTTTATCCAATCTACCATTGATGGGCACCTGGATTGATACCAGGTCTTTACTACTGTGAATAGCACATTAATGAATATATGAGTGTATGTGTCTTTTTTGTAGAATGATTTATTTTCCTTTGGGCATCAGAAATGCAAATCAAAACCTATCAAAACTTTAATGCAGATAGCCTTTGGCCAAACACTTTCATTTCTAAAAACCTAGCTTATATGTTTTGTACAAGTACACGGAATACAAGGTTCCACACTATAGCTTTGTGGTTTTATTTAATTTTGGAAATAACCTATATGTTCATTAAATGGAGACTGGAGTAATTTGTTAATACATGCATGTAATAGTATAGAATACTATGCAGCTGTGAAAATTGAGGTGCATCTATATGTAATATATCTCCAACATGTTTAAAAACCAAGTCACAGAATGATAAGTATATATGTGTAAAAGTCAAAATCCTGTGTTTATTACATATATATGCCTATCATAGGAAATTTTTAGGAAGTTACATACTAAAGTGGTAACTGGTTATGTTGGGAAGAGATTACTATTGGTAAGGGGTGAATAAAAAGAAAATTTCTAATTCTACATGATTTTTTTTTGTTTTACTGTTTTTATAACTAGAAAGTATTCATGTATTGTTTAAAATTTGAATCTGTTAAGTAATCCAACACTATGTTCTTAGGTGGTATGTGGGACCTCCAAAAATAGTGACTTCAGACTTTGGGTTACATTGATGTTTTATAAAGCGCAGTTCAGATAAGAAAGGTAATAATCAATGGGTGACTAGTTACATAAACTGTGATTCATCTCTTACAACGGAGTACTATGCAGTTGGAAGATCGAATTAGGAAACTGCTGCTTCTGTGATCACCAGAATATACTTTTAAGTGACACAAGAACTCTATGCACAACCGTGAGTATATATCTGCATTTTGTGTAAGAAAGGTAGGGGCATTTGAAAACACATATTTAAATAGTTATCTATTGTGAAAGAGAGGAGGCAGGGAGGAAGAATGGAAGCTAGACCTCTTCATACCTTGTTTTATAGTTTTGACTTTGAAACCAAAACAATCTGTAAAATCTGAAACCATTAATAACCATGTATTGAGTTGTTGGCATAACTATATGTAGAATTAAGTGACTTTAAAGCATTGGTATGGTTTGGATATACGTCCCCAACCAAATCTCATGTTGAATTGTAAACCCTAATGTTGGCGATGGGCCTGGTGGGAAGTGATTCGATCATAAGGGCATATTTCTCACGAGTAGATTAGTACAATCCTGTTGGTACTCTCCTTGCCATAGAGAGTGAGTTCTCATGAGACCTGGTTGATTAAAAGTTTTGTGGTTTTCTGTAATGGTAATATTTGAATTATTTCTCTTTTTCATTTGTGTGTCTCCTTTATACTTGTTTGTGTATTTTGTGATAATAGGCATTATCCTTTTGCTTCCAGATGTACGACTCAACCTTAAGTATTTCTTGGATGGCTGGTCTAGTGTTGATGAATTGCCTCAGTTTTTGCTTGTGGGGAAAAGACTTTATATCTCCATTTTTGAAGGCAAACTCCTTGTTATATTATCCTTGACTGGCCTTTTTTTTTTTTTTTTTCAGCACTTTGAGTACCTCATCCCATTCTCTCCTTTCCTATAAGGTTTCTGTTAAAAAATTCATTGTTAGTCTGATGGAGATTTACTTATATATGACTTGACACTTCTACTGTATTTAGAATTCTCTTTGTCTTTGACTTTTGACAGTTTGGCTATAATATGTCTTGGAAAAGACCATTCTAGGTTGAATCTCTTTGGGGATCTTTGAGCTTCTTGTAACTAGATGTCTGTATCTCTTGCAAGACTTTGACGTTTTCGACTATTATTTCATTAAATAGATTTCTGTGCCTTTGCGCATGTCTTCTTCTGGAACACCCACAATTTCAATATTTGGTTGCTTTATGATATCCCATATGCCACATAGGCTTTCTTTATTCTTTTTTTAAATAATTTTACCTCTTTTCTGTCTGATTGGGTTATTTCAAAAGACCTGCCTTCAAGTTCAAAAAATCTTTCTTTTGCATGCTCTAGTCTACTGTTGCAACTCAGTTATATGTCTTATTTCATTTTACCCATTGAATTTCTCAGTTCCAAGATTTCTGTTAGATTCTTTTTTATGATAGCTATCTCTGTTGAATTTCTCATTGAGATTATAAATTATTTTTTCTGATTTCTTTGTATTGTTTATCTGTGTTCTTTCGCATCTCGCTGAGCTTCTCTAATATCATTTTGCATTTTTCAGGCATTTTATGGATTCCTTTTTCACTGGAATCTATTGCCTGAGAATTATTATGTTCTTTGACGGTGTCATATTTCCTTGTATTTTTTTTTCATGTTTCTTGTGTTCTTATGTTGATATCTGCATGTCCGATGTAGCAGTCACTTCTTTAATAGACAGGATTTTGTAGGTAAAGACTCTTTCTTGTAGATGTATCTATAGTTCTGGTTGGATTGGGTGATTGTCCATTGATTCTAGGTGCATGCTTTTCTGTAGTCTCTATATATTTATTTGAGTATAATCAGCGTAAATGGTGTCTGTGAGTTCTTCAGTGGCTTAGCCTGAAGTTGTTAGTGGAAGCTGTGGTAAGGCTTTATTGGAGACAGGGATGCCAGGGGGGCTGATCCTTGGACCATAGTGGTGGCAGCAGTGGGCCAAACATGCCAGTCGTTGGGCTCCCACGGAGGCGTACATGGGCTCTGGTGGTAGTAGGTCGAGGCAGGCTGATCCTTGGGCTTCCAGGTATCTTGTTCATGTGCCAGCAGTGGAGTAGTAACAGTAAGCCAGGTGTGTCTTTGGGTCCCTGGAGGGTGTGTGTAGAATTGACAATGGCGGCAATAGCAGTGGCAGGCCAGCTCTTGGCCCTTCAAGTGGTATGCACAGATATCAGCCATGGCAGCTGCAAACTGGGTGGGCCAATACCAAGACTAACTGGTGGTTTATGCAAATAGGTGTTGGCCGTGGTGGTGGTAGCAAGCCAGGTGGGCATGTCCTCAGACCCACAGGAGGAGTGTCTGGATGTTGGTAGCAGGTGAGGCAATCCAATTCTCAGAACCCCCGACAAAATATACAGGCACTGGTGGAGGTGGTGCCAGGCAGGGCTGGCCTGTCAGCCTTCTGATGGTGCACACGGATGCAGACTGTGGCAGGTGTGGCTTGTTGATCTCCAGGCTCTCAGGTGATGTACTTAGGCACCAGCAGGCTGGACTGGCTTGTCCTCAGGTTTCTGAAAGCTGTGGGTGGACACTGATGGCATTGAGCTGGTGGACCGATCCCCAGGCCCCTTGTCCAGATGCATGGGCACTCATGGGTGTAGTGCTGGGCTGTTAGCTATAACTCCTAGTAAATCATTTCAATCTTTCTAGTTATCAGTTTCCTTGTTTGTTAAACAAGAATGATGATAGTACCTGCTTCACAGAATGTTTGTAGGAGTGAATATATCAAAATCCGTGTGAAGCACTTAGCAAAGTACCTGGCATATAGAATAGAACTCAGTAAAAGATAGCATTACTGTTTGCATGATTAAGGACAGCACCAGCATTAGGAGCCAGGTTTCCTAATTACCAGGTCACTCTTCTCTCCACCATGACTGCAACAGCAGACGTACTGGAGAATTTTCAGTGAACTTGAACCGAGATTTTCTAGTATAATCAGACTAGAGTCCTTCTCATTACTTGATGTTAGTGGTTTTAGATACTTAAACCTGCAAGTTGAAAAGTGACGTCTGTAAGAGTCCATTCAAAGAGGCAATGAAGTCTAGATATTCAGGTTCAATCCCAAGAGAAATAGCCCATCATTATCTCCAAGTGACACTTTATCAAACAAACTTTCCAAATACCTGAAATTTGGTCGCGAGACACAGGAAATGTAGGAGGTATGTGAAATTTGAAGCTTTTATTGTGAGAAAAGCATGTGTTATGGATTCCATCACTATATTTATTTACAGGCTTTTTGCCCATATTCTAACAGTGATTAGTGCTATACAGGCTGAAATGAAAATAATGAAAATACTATAAATACCTGTATAAAATGGGACTTGTCTTGCAAAAAAACAAAAAGATCCAAGCAGTTGCAGTGGCTACCATCATGGGAGGTCTCATCAAAGGAAGCTTGTGTCAGAGCTGCTTGACTGGTAATTCTGTGGTTAAAAAAAAAAAAAAAAAAAAAAAAAAAAAAAAAAAAAAAAAAAAAAAAAAAAAAGAAAAAGAAAAAGAAAAAAAAACTTGGATATATATAAAAAATGTGCTGTATATTTGATTAGAGCTTTGTAAAAAGAGCCATTAACTTGCTTCTCTCTTCATGTTGCAGTCCAGATCCAAAGAACATTTTCCAAGTATTCTCTAGAAAGACCTCAATCTGTGAATGGAAGGTCCTCTGAAAATTATCTCAGTTCCATTACAGTGATAGGCACGCTTTCCTTATTTCCCCTTCATATATCAAAATAGTTGTCTGAATGATTAATGTTGATGTTCCATACACAAATGATAATGCTTTTGCAGCAATAAAAATAATACCTTAGGAAAGCACTGAAAGAATTCAGATTTATGTATATGTATGGTATTTGGGAAAGTGCCTGGAATACAGTATGCACTATAAGTTATTGTTAAATAAATAAAATAGGCAATTAATGTCATGGAAAAAATCCACAATATAGGGTTAAACAAAATGCAAGTTATAAAAGCAGCATGTATGTAGGATCCCACGTTGTGTAAAAAAGGGAGCTAGAGACATCTATGTGCATATATGTATGTGTGTACACAGAAGGTTAACAATAGCTTTGAATTGAGGGAATTTATGAATAATCTTTTTTTTTCTTTCTACTTTTGAATTTTCTACATTTTTTGAAATATTTCTTTACCACCATTTCTAATATAACTTTTCCCCAGATGTGAAACTGTAGTTTGGTATGTTCTTTCAGATATTTTTCTCCACACATTGTACACACACACACATGCACACACACACACACACACACACATACACACACACATAGAGTATAAGGGTATAGAGTCTTCTTAAATGTTTTCTGAAGAATTAAGTTGGCTCACATCATAGTTCTGTAACTGGCTTATTGCAAGAACTATATCTTAGACATCAAAAAATACCAGTACATAAGAATTTTCTTCCCTCTTATTTATTGCTGCATAGCATTCCATGGTATGAAATCCATGTATCCAGCAATTAGTGAATATTTAGGTTGTTTTCAGTTTTATTGTTAAGTAATGATTCAACAAATATCTCATACATATGTCTCTGTTCACATGCATATCTCTGATGGATAGAGTCTTAGTGGTTGAACTACTGGTTTAAAGGGTATGTACACTTTACATTTTGGTACACTGCCAAATGGTACTTTAAAAAAGCTGATTTCCACTCATTGATACTAGATATTATTACTTTTTAAATGTCTGCCAATCTAATGAGCCAAAAAATATGGTATCATATTGTTATACTATGCGTTTCCCTCCTTATACATCAAAGCATATGTTCACTGCCAATTTTGAGCTACCTCTTCTACGATTTCTCAGTTTATGCCCTTGCCACTATTATAATTTGAAAGTATTCTTTTTATATTTTCATATTAATACTTCATTATACATATTGCAAATCTTTTTTTTTTCATTCTGGATTTTAAATTTCATGGTGTTAGTCATTACCTAGAAATTTTAAATTTTGATGTAGACAATTCACTTAATATTTTATGGCTCTGGACTTTGCATCTTGTTTAGAAAAGTCTTTCTCAATTCATTGGTAGGAAAATGATGTCCTATATGTTTCTAAAACACCTGTGATGGTTAATACTGAGTGTCAACTTGATTGGATTGAAGGATGCAAAGTATTCTTCCTGGGTGTGTCTGTGAGGGTGTTTCCAAAGGAGATTAACATTTGAGTCAGTGGACTGGGAGAGGCAGATCCACTGTCAATTTGGGTGGGCACCATCTAATCAGCGGCCAGCATGGCTAAAATAAAGCAGGCAGAAGAAAGTGGAACGAGGAGACTTGCTGAGTCTTCCCGCCTTCATCTGTCTCCTGTGCTCGATGCTTCCTGCCCTTGAACATCAGACTCCAAGTTCTTCAACTTTTGGACTCTTGGATTCACAACAGTGATTTGTCAGGGACTCTCAGGCCTTTGGCCACAGACCAAAGGCTGCACTTTCGGCTTCCCTACTGTGGAGGTTTTGGGACTCCGACTGGCTTCCTTGCTCCTCGACTTGTAGACTGCCTATTGTGGGACTTCACCTTGTGATTATGTGAGTCAATTTTCTTAATAAACTCCCATTCATATACGTATACATATATTCTAATAGTTCTGTTCCTTTATAGAACCCTGACTAATACAATACCTTAATGGGTTTTTTTTTTTTTTAAACTTTTAGCTCTTTAATTGATCTGAAATTTATTTGGGGGAATTATGTGAGATAGAAATCTATAACTTTTTATATATGAATATTTAATTTTCCTTGTGCCATTTATTGAGTTCATTCTTTTCACACTAATCTGAAATATTGCCATTATCAATTATTAAATTCCTATACATGAAACCTGTTTCTGGACTATATTCAATGTTATTGCTATTTTGTCCCTTCCTATACTAATATGTTGCTTTAATTACTGTAACTTTGGAACGTATTTTGATATCTGGTAGAGTCAGCCTCTCCACCTCATTTTTTTCTTAAAATTTGTCTTAGTTACGCTTGGCCTTCTGCTCTTTCATAAACATTTCAGAATCATTTTGCCAAATTCCACACACATACACATGCAAATCCTCGTTGCAAGTTTGACTGGAATTGCATTCAATATTATGTCACTTTCCCATCCATGAACAGGGTATATTGCTCATTTTATTTAATTTTTTATGATGTTTTAAAAATAACATTATACTTTTTGGCAGACACTGATAGTGTCCACCAAATATTCATGTTCAGGTCTGTGTTTCACACCCTGCTTTGAAGATAGGTTCATGTAGTTGGGCAGTTAACAGCCAGTTTGCCTCTTGCATTTATTTTCTCCTTTCTTTAACTAGCTAGTAGTCCAGATGGCGTTGCCACAATTTGGAAGCTTCCAGGAATCTTGAGTCAGCTCTTGAAGGGAAGCTGTGCCAGAGAGAAGGGAAGCTGTACCTGACTCACATTAACTGTAACTTGAGCAAGAAATAAATTGGTGTTGTGTTACAACATGGATATTTCAGGGATTATGTGTTACCGAAGCATAGTGAACATTACCCTGACTAATTAAAAAGTCTTGCCCATCTTTTATGTATTCCAAGGCATCGTATACTGTTTCTTAAACTTTTACAATAATTTGCTGTTGATGTATAGGAACAAAATTAATGTTACATGTTGATCTTGTAGCTAATAACCTTGCTAAACTCTCCTACTAATAATTTATCCATAGATTCTTTTCAGTTTTCTATATTGATAATTATATAATCTGTGATCAATAGCAGTTTTGTTTTTTCTTTTCAATCAGACCTTTTAACTCTCTTTCTTGTCTTACTGCTGAACTACCAGGGACCTCCAATACAATGCTAAACAGAAGTGGTGATACTAGACATACTTCTAATTTTTCTGGCTGTGAAACAGGAAAGGTTAAAACAGTTCACTATTAGGTGTATGTTTATTGTCGGTTTTATTAACTTAAGGCAGTCGACTTCTATTTCTAGTTTGCTAAGATGCTTTTATTATGAATGGGTATAGAATTTTGAGCAAAGCCTTTTCTGCGTCTATTTATTGATTGCCTATTATGGGCTAAGCACTGATCATGCTTTTTCATTCCTTTCATCTATTAATGTAGTAAACTATATTAAAAGTTACTAAATGGTAAATCATCCTTAAATTTCTCCTGGTGACATAGATGCTCCCACCTCTGGGTTCATTGTAAGCCTGTGTGTGTTGCCAGTGCATAGCACAGTTGCTGGCATAATATAGGCAAAGTGTTTTACTTATGTTCCTTATTATTTTACTTAATAAATGACATATTTTATTACTGCATTTGTAATATTTTCAGTAGCAAACTACTATGAAACATATATCTTAAATAAATTTGAGTAAAAATAAGGCAGATATGCTCAACCAATCCCAAGAATCTTATTGTATATTGTTCCACAAGAAGAGCTAAGAAAAAACATTTAGTGATTAGAAAAATTATATCACTATCTCATGGTTTTCTTATTTTCTTCATTATACCATTTTAAGTGGGCTTTTAGATTTCATTAATATAACCTCATAGGGAGCAAGATATAGTGGGAAGAATAGAAATTTTGAAGTCAGACAGCCTTAGGCTTGAATTCTCTGTCTTTAAGTTTGTTAACTATTATCTTTGGGCACATTCAGCTCCCTGAGTTTATTTCCTTATTTCTAAAACAGGGATAATAATACTTGCTTCATAATGTTGCTATATTTGCATTAAGTAACAAAAACATTAATGTAAAATATCTAGCATATTGTAGACCCTAAATAAGTGGTTAGTTCAAAAATGAGTAAGACTAAATGAATATATATATTTTCTCAGAAAAATTTAATGTGTCGAGAATTCTAAAAATAGAAATTCTATAATGAATTGTGCCTAGTTTTACACAGCTCTGAGGAAATTTGGTTTCTTTGTTGGTGACTGTTAATCACTGGTTGATAGTTGTTCCCATTTAGAAATATGTTATTAATGCCATAATGCAGAAATTAGTTAAATTTATGTTATTATTCTGTATATTCACACCTTTAGAACTATTGTTAATCTCAAATAGGTGTCTCAATTCTATTTTCAAATCTTTATGTAACAAAACTATCAATAAATACTGTTCAGGGTTTAATTACATTAGTCTGCATTTTCCCTCCAAATAAATAGTTATTCTAATCCACTATATATGTTCAGGCATTTTCTCTTTCCCTCTTCCCTCCCCCTTTCCTTCTCCCTTGTTCATTTTTGAAGTAATAGAATTGTCATTTTGGGGGAGAAAACTTGATATTCTCAAATGTGTTTGGAATAATAATGTTCTAATAAGTCAACCTGAGTTTCCTAAACTTTTCCGTGAGAATAAGTCACTGGAATCAAGGTCTCTATAGAGGAGATGAAGGATAAAGAGGAGATTGTAGAGGAAGGATGAAAAAGGAAAAGGAGGAGAAGGGGTTGGAGGAGGAGCAAGGTTTCAATCAAGTCACTCAAGTGTAATGTGTGCTCCTCTCAGTTTCCTGTCTGCTGCCAAATCTAGGGAGTTGCTAAACTTCAGTGGTCTACCCCTGAACAATTTTGTTATTAGAACCATCATTTTCCATGAGTGGAATGGGGTTAGAAGATATGTGGTATCTGTATTACTTGGAAAATATGTAATTTGGCTCTCCTCAATGGCATTAGACAGTAAATTTCCAGACTGAGCTGCACAGTTCTTGTTGATTGGTAGGGATTCAATCTATATTGAAGTAAACCAACTGAGATAAACTACATCGTACCCTTTAATTTTTTTTTTCAATCACTGATTCATTTGTTTATTCATTCAACAAACATTGAACACTAATTCCAGCGAGGCAGCTTAATGGGGAATAGGGAAAATATTGAATCATATTTTATCATATCCACCAAAACTGCAAATTTTCATATATATATATAATTGCATTTTAGGTTTTAGGGTACATGTGAAGAACATGCAGGATTGTTGCATAGGTACATACATGGCAATGTGGTTTGCCGCCTTCCTCGCCATCACCTATGTCTGGCGTTTCTCCCCATGTTATCCCTCCCCAATTCCATGCCCACCACAGACAAAATCGTAGTCCTTATCCCCAAATAATTTTCAAAATGAAGCAACAAAAATAGTCACTGAAAGGTAACTTACTGAAGGTATGAGAAGTTTTCATTGAAAATGCTCCCAAGTGACAGGTTTACAGTTCATAAATAAAGATGACAATGAAATGGCCCAGGATTTTAAAATCTTAAACTTTTTTTTTAGTGAAGGCCTGTGAGATCATGTGAGCTAATGTGACAGACACTGAATAGTTACCACTCAAAAGCCATTCGCAATTCCCTCCTCCCTTGCCTTCATCTATGGATGTTGTCTCACATGCAGATAAGGGTGACTATGTGGCTGGAAAGTAGCCAAAACTGAGTATTGCAGTTTCCTCTGGTGATACGAAAAATGTTTCTAGATTCATTTTAATATGTTAGCACAAAGCTCTTGTCTTATTTCTTCCTGGAAAAAGTCTTTACAGTCCATAAGTACTGTTTTCCAAATTAATCCCTGTAAGCAAACCAAAGAAAGCCAATGAAAATGTCAATGTGCATACTTTAATGTTAAATAAGAAAAAGAATAAAAAATTATTAGTATATATCGCCTAATTTTTTTCACATACACATAAGCAAAGAAAAAATACTTGATGGAAATGAGGCTTATGGGAAACTTTGTAAAGTAGTAAACTCAAGATAGGATTTGAAGTGACTTTTATTTTGTTAATTAGAAGATTTTTAATTGAGAAATAATTATATTTATGGGGTACAATGTGATTCATGTTTTGTACACATTATGCAATGATGAAATCAAGCTGATTACTGTATTTGTCACCTCTTCTTAACTTATTTGTGTGTAGTGTGTATTAGTCCATTCTCACGTTGCTGCAAAGATACTACACAAGTCTGGGTAATTATGAAGGAAAGAGGTTTAATTGACTCACAGTTTAGCATGGCCGGGGAGACCTCAGGAGACTCAAAATCATGGTTGAAGGGGAAGCAAACATGTCCTCCTTCTCAGGGCTGCAGGAAGGAGAATGAATGAGTGCCTAGTGAACAGGGAGTCCCCTTATAAAACCATCAGATCTCGTGAGAACTAACTCATTATCAGGAGAACGGGATGAGGAAAACCACCCCCATATTTCAATTATCTCTGTAGAGAGACAGCAAACCATATCCTGGTGCCAACATTTAAAATCTATTCTTTTAGCATTTTGAAATATTCATTATGTTATTGATAACGGTTGTCACCATTCTGTGCATTAGATCTCAAGAACTTAGTCCTCCTATCTAACTGAAATTTTGTACCTTCTCACCAACATGTCTCCATTCCCCTCTCACCCTCCTCCCGAGGCCCTGGCAACCACCATTCTACTCTTTTATTTCTATGAGTTTGACTTCTTTAGATTCCACATGTAAGGGAATCATGTAATATTTGTCTTTCTGTGCCCGGCTCATTTCACTTAGCATAATGTCCTCCATGTTCATACATGTTGTTGAAAATGACAAAATTTCCTCTGTTTTAAGGCCAAATAGTATTCCATCATATATATATATATATATATATATACCACATTTTCTTTATCCACTCATCCATCGATAGACATATTTTGCTAATAATTTTGATGTTTAATATATATTAAAATAAGTCATTAATTTTGTCATTGTAAAAACAGGCATTTTAATTTTTCCTATAAGGAGTTATGCTTTTAATTTAGATTTTGTGTGTATTTTAATGTGAAGAGTTATGTCTTTAAGTCTTTTGGAACTATTGTCTGTTAATGTACAATAGGACACCATGTGTGAAAGTTTTCTGAAATCCCTGTATGACCACTCATTGTGTAAGTACAAGGCCTACATCAGAACCAGTGTTTCAGAAGTCATACTTTACAAAGATAATTTTAAACGCCATGGCTAAACCAAAAATCCAGAAATCAGCCCACTCTACAAATGAGGAATTGGAAGGGTGACAAGGATATGCTAGATCTCTTTATCTCTGTGCTTCTTTCCTAGGCCCTCTTCTCAATCTACACACTCTCCCAGCGTAACTGTATCCTCTCCCATGGCTTAAGGTATCCTCTCTTTGCTCAGGTCACATATTTTACTGCCTATGGAACATTTCCACTTAAATGTCTCTGGGGAGCACTCATGCTTAACTCATCCGGAATCGAAAGTAACATCTCACAGCTTCCTGCTCCCGGATTTTCTCCTTCTTCTGTTACTCCTTATTTTTTTTAATAAATGACACCCACATGAAGCCAATCTATTGACCAGAACCAGAAACCTAGGAGTCATCCTGTCATTCTTTGTATCTTTCACTCCCCTGTATCAATTTTTAGTAATCAATCCTTGTGATTTCTACTTCTGAAATTTATCTTGAATATGTCTCCCTATTTCTATCCCAACTCTCTGCTCCAAGACATTATCATCACTCAGCTAGACCCCTAAAAGAGCTTGCTAACTGGTCAGCTTTGCTTGCCTCCACTTTTAGTTTCCTATAATCCTTTTAACACAGTACAATCAGAACAATCATTCTTAAAAATATGCAAATATAATCACATTGCTTCTCTACTGAAAATATTTTAATGTCTTTTCAATCACTACTCTACCTAGCATTCCCCACTACAGTATCCTACCCCACTGCAGTCTATGCTCCAATCATTTAGAATTATTTGCAGTTCATTGAAGATGCCATGCTGTCTCTTGCCTCTGTGCATTTGCATATACTATTCCTACTTTCTTGAATGCCCTTCTCTGCCTGGATATCTCTTATAGACACTCACAGGTTAGCCAGGCACAGTGACTCACACCTGTAGTCCTAATGCTTTGAGAGGCTAAGGCAGGAGGGTTGTGTGAGGCTAGCAGTTTGAGATCAGCCTGAGCAGCATAGTGAGGCCCTGTCTCTACAGAAAATTAAAATACAAAAATTAGCTGAGCGTGATGGAATGTGCCTGTAGTCCTAGCTACTGAGGAGGCTGAGGCATGAGGATTGCTTAAGCCCAAGAGTTTGAGGTTGTAGTGAGCTATGATTGCACCACTACACTCCGGCCTGGGCAACAGAGTAAGACCTTGTCTCAAAAACAAAACAAAACAAAAAACCTTTCATGCATTACCTCTCCCAAAAGCCTTCCTTGTCACCCTAGTCCAGGTTAAGTACATTCTCCATACCTCCATTACATTGCTTAACATTGGCACTGCCTAGTTTTACAGGTCTCTCTGATAGACTGGTGAGCTATTTGAAAGCAGAAACTGTCTGTTATCTCAGAGTTTCAGAATTTTGTTCTTTTAAGTCTTTGGTTATGCATGTTTTACAACAATATATCTGCTCTTCTCAGCAAAGCTTCGGTTTCAGGTATGTTCAGTATCTTGCATCCTACACCTTTCCTTCTATGGCAACACAAAATCAGTTAAAAACTACCATTCTCTGAAAAATGATGCTCAGAACTCAGTACAGAAGTTTGTCTCCTTTCTTGGAATGAGAAAGAGAAAATGTCTACAAGTTATGAGAACAAACCCAAATTCATCTCTCAATAAATGACTTTGTAATAGAATAGAGATGCAACTTAAGGAAAATAAACTGCTGCTATGAGAAAAGGCCTGGAGAATTCTCAGTTTTGACTTTTTTTATTTTACTAAAGCAGCTCAAAATTCTCCATTATTTTCTCCAAAGTACAAAACACACTTGGTAGTAATTGTGCATTCAGAGTTCAGTTCAAAATTGAGTAATTAAAATGAAAACGATTTTGTTAAATTAAAACAGTATGGACAGAAATGAAGTTTATTTATGCTATATGGCACCCAGATTTGAAACACTTAGCATAGCAGTTTTTGATTAAGAAACCTTGGAATTATAGGGCTAACAAAAGTATTCTTTTTTCAGATAAGAAACCGTTTCAGGATTGGTATGGTGGCAAAAAAAAAAAAATGACATACAGTTTGGAAAAATACAGGTTTCTAACTCATGCATTTTGTCAGCTAGGAAATGTCTACGTATTCTGCTTCCTGTTTCTGCCATATAGTTAAGACTGATAGGCTTTAAGAAGACAGTCGCTTAAAATTGAACATCAGCAAAGTGCTTCCAAATTCCAATTGGAGCTTTCAGCCTGGACCCAAGTGAATGAGTCAAGGGCAGAATGTCACAAGCGCTGCTCTCATTCTGCTTTTACATGTTCAGAGGCAGATATAAAATACTTGCTAAAATGGGAGTTTTGATTTCTGGACAATCTTGATCTGAGAGCAGGCAAGAGGTCAGAGGAAAATCGAACAATTAAGTAAATGAGATCAATAGGAAAAGCACAACAAGCCGAGGAAACTTCGTAGAATGGAAAATGTGTGTGTGTTTAAAAAACAGGGTTAACTTTTATTAATTAGATTTTATCATTTACTAAGACTGATTAATAATTAGTTAATAGGTAACACCCACATAGTACATACTCTGGAACAGGCATTGTTTTAGGTGCTTTATATACATTAGTTCAGCCAGGAATGCAGGCACTATTAATCCTCATTTTTACAGATGAGGAAACTGAGTCAAAGAGAGGTTAAATAAATTGCCCAATATCACACATTCAGTGGCAAAGCCAAGGTGCAAACACAAACAATCTTATTCCAAAGCTAGGGCAATGAAAACACGTGGGGTTTTGGTTATTTGGATTTTGTAAAAGCAATAAGTCAATCTGAAGGCATAGTAGCGCATTCCCTTCCCCCTTCCCCCTACTAACTTTGCACTGTCTCTTTCATTTGATGGTAGTTTAGGGGGTTAAATTAAAAAAGAGAGAGCAGTAGCCAAACGTTTGATTTTGATGCAAATCTCTCACTTATTTAAAGTACAATTTTAGCTCAATTTCTGTAGAATTTTTTACTCAACAACTTTAGAGTAGAAATGCCATGAGAGGCCATCTGTAACCTTACCATGGCAGAGTTTTCTTATTTGACCTCCATGAAGAGAAAGTAACATATTTCATATTTAGAATCTTCCAGTCTAATAATGTAGTCTGCTGAGAAATAGTTTTATAGGCATAGTTTTCGCTAGCACAGGGAAGTGCAGAGTTTACTACCCTATCAGATAAATGAATGCCTGGTCTAATATTTCATCAAAATTAAATGAATCTCATCTTAAGCAGACCATCTTGCCCAGGAAAACTGGGCCTTGACAGGAAAGCTGGATCAATCAGTCCCAGGTTGTTTACTAAGGAGACTGGATTATATCCAAGATGTGAAAGATCACATTCTTCCTCACCTAATGCAAGAGATATGGCCCTGTTCAATTCTTAAAAGACATTAGGCAGTGAGCAAAAAATAAAATTTGAGCTAAGAGCCACTGCTCAAGCTTGATTGGTGGTGTCAAAACAATTGTATGAAGATCATGTTTTCCAAATGGTTCTAAACTTTAATCAGATATAATGTGGCAATAAAATGTAGCTATGGCTGCCAGTGTATCTCTGGAAGTGTATTGTCTCGGTATGCAACTCAAATTATTTATTCTGCCCGATTTTATTATATAGCCTGATTGACAACACTCAGTTCAAACAGTCCATTTTAATGCCTTCTGACTGGCCTACCTGCGTGCAGGTACATAAGCGCTGCCAGAACAGTGATAAATGGCTAAATAATCTTCTTCTGACATGTATAGCAGCACAGTGTGTAGTGTTGTTAGCAGAGAAAACAGTGAGTGTTAATGATAAGCAAAGAATATGTGCTGGAAAAAAATGCTAACCACAGGTGCAAACAATTTTCTGTGTGGACTCAAATATAATTGTAATAATACATGATGGAAAAGCAGATGTTTCCCAGACCAAGTACAACTTCCATCACTAATGTTTATTTTTTTGAGTCACTTTTATGGACCCACAAAATGTTGCTTTGTTTCAAATCAAACAAAACAGAAGCAATCAAACTATGACACAAAATGACATTTGATTAAATTATATTTTACTTCTGCACGTGATTTGCTGGCAGAGTAAATGTTAATGTCATTATATTCTTGCTTGACAAGGCTGTGAACTTTTTCTTTATGACTAGGTACTGAAAAAGGTCATATTTACACACTAAAACTTTTCCAACTATAAACTACATATTTTAAGTTTTTTCAAAAAAATATTCACTTTATGCATATTTCAAATGAATTGACATTCTTTTTATGTTTTATAATTCTTTTAACTTTTAGGTTCAGGAATACGTGTGCAGGTTTGTTGCATAGGCAAATTGCATGTCACAGTTTGGTGTCCAGATCATTTCATCACCCTGGTAATAGGCATAGTACTTGATAGGCAGTTTGATCCTCACCCTTTTTCCACACTTCACCCTTAAGTAGTCCCCAGTGTTTGCTGTTCCCTTCTTTGTGTCTATGTGTACTCAGTGTTTAGGCTTTAAGTGAGAATATGCAGCATTTGGTTTTCTGTTCCTGTGATAGTTTGCTTAGAATAATGGCCCCCGCTGACATCCATGTTGCTGCAAAGGGCATGATTTCATCCTTTCTATGTCTGCACAGTATTGCAGGGTATATATGTACCACATTTTCTTTATCCAGTCTACCAGTGATGGGTATTTAGGTTGATTCCATGTCTGCTATTGTGATTAGTGCTGTAAAGAACATACATGTGCATGTGTCTTTATGATAGAGTGATTTATCTTCCTTTGATTATATACTCAGTAGTGGGATTGCTGGGTTAAATGGTAGTTCTGTTATTAGGTATTTGAGAAATTGCCACAGTGTTTTCCACAATGGCTGAATTCACTTATACTCCCACCAACAGTGCAAAAGTCTTCCTTGTTTCTCCACAGGCTCACCAGCCCCTACCTTTTTCTTTTTGACTTTTTAATAATAGACATTCTGACTGGTGTGAGATGGCATCACAGTGTTGTTTTGATTTGCATTTCTCTAATGATCAGTGATATTAAGTTTTTTGATATGCTGGTTGTCCAATGTATGTCTTCTTTTGAAAAATGTCTGTCCGTGACCTTTGTGCATTTTATTTCTGTAGGTTATTGGAGAACAGATGGTGTTTGGTTACATGAGTAAGTTCTTTAGTGGTGATTTGTGAGATTTGGTGCACCCATCACTCGAGTGTATACAATGGACTCAATTTACAGTCTTTTATCCCTCACCCCCTTCCCAATCTTTCCCCCTGAGTTCTTGAAGTCCATTATGTCATTATTATACCTTTGGACCCCCATTAGCTCCCACTTATGAGTGAGAACATGTGATGTTTGGTTTTCCATTCCTGAGTTACTTCAGTTAGAATAATAGTCTCCCATTTCATCTAGATTGCTGCAAATGCCATTAATTTATTCCTTTTTATGGCTGAGCAGTATTCCATTCCATATATCACAGTTTCTTTATACATTCACTAATTGATGGGCATTTGAGTTGGTTCCTCATTTTTGCAATTGTGAATTGTGCTGCTATAAACATGTGTGCAAGTATCATCTTTTTTTGTATAATGACTTTCTTTTTCTCTGGATAGATACCCGGTATTGGGATTCCTGGATCAAATGGTAGTTCTACTTTTAGTTCCTTAAAGAATCTCCACACTGTTTTCCATAGTGGCTGTACTAGCTTACATTCTCACCAGCAGTGTAGAAGTGTTCCCTGATCACCGCATCCATGCCAACATCTACTATTTTTTGATTTATTGATTATGGCCATTCTTGTAGGAGTAAGATGGTATTGTATTGTGGTTTTTATTTGCATTTCCCTAGTCGTTAGTGATGTTGAGCATTTTTTCATATATTTGTTGGCCATTTGTATATCTTCTTTTGAGAATTGTCTAGTCATGTCCTTAACCCACTTTTTGATAAGATTGTTTTTTTCTTTTTTTTTTTTTTTTTTTTTTTTTTTTGAGACGGAGTTTCACTCTTGTTGCCCAGGCTGGAGTGCCATGGCGCGATCTCGGCTCACCGCAACCTCCGCCTCCTGGGTTCAAGCAATTCTCCTGCCTCAGCCTCCCGAGTAGCTGGGACTACAAGCACGTGCCACCATGCCCGGCTAATTTTTGTATTTTTAGTAGAGACGGG